>CAMXCT020001287.1:0-16961 GCA_947184155.2 Cladocopium goreaui
TTCGAGAAATCGTTCTCTGCCTTTTCTAGGCGCTCCTTGTGCTTGCTCAATTTTTGTAGGTGGCTCAATTTCACTGCTTGCTCATCAATGTCCGGGAACTTTGTATGCAAGCGATCCATGGTCTGTCGTGGCGTCAACTCTTTGATCCATTCCAGCAGTTTCTGATATTCTTCTCTGGTCAAACCAAGTTTGCCCCAATCTCCCAGAGCTTCTATGCCTGTGAGGCCTCGCTTTTCAGCGGGCGTTTGCTTTTCGGGCTTGCTGATGATGCCTGCTGCCTCTGGCTCATCTGCCTGCGATGGCTCCTCCATCCTTGCTCGCTTTGGCGGTCTTTCGTTTGCTTGCTGGTGATCAGGAGGGTTGGCAGCGGCGGCGGCGCGCGGCAGCAGCGCGTTGTAGTGCTCTGCGCCCGGAACGCCTTCTTCCAAACGAAGATAGATGGGTTCCACAGCTTGCAAGGCGTCGTGGTTGTGCGGCACGAAGCAGCTGGGTGGTTGGTTTGGGTCTTCCGAGCGCCATACAATCAGTGGGCGGCCCAAACAATCTGCGAGGGTGCGCGCTGAGATGTGGTCTCCCCAGTGCCTAGGTCGTTGCATCTGAAGAACTCATTCAAACACTTCTTCAGGTGTTTGCTCGTCGAAGAATGCAACATATCTGATGAAGTGAACTTCAGCCTCGTGTGTGCTTTGCTGTCTCAAAGTCAAATGGCCTTCTTCGCCAAGATGCGTCTGTAAGGCAACCGATCTGTACAAGCAGTTGCCATCGCCCGCGATCCACTGAGGCCGAAGGTGTGGGGCCATGGCATTTGCGTGGGCCATCAAGATTTCTTCTGCTTCGTCGATGCTGTCTGCTCTTGCAAGGTTGACTTGCAGAGGTGGGAGTGCTGGAGCATCTGCCGGAGCTGGGGCCGCTCCTGCAGCAACTCTTTCCGGATCTATTTCTGGAGGTCTTTCCGGAGCTGCGTTGGGCTCTGGCCGGGCTTCTTGGTCATTCTCCACGCGCGATGGCGACTCATCTGAGGCTGGTGCTGCTGGTGGATCTTCCCCTGCATAAGGGTGATCAGCTGGCTCCGCCGGTGCACTTGGTGCGTCAGGTTCTGATGCCTGCTGTTCTGGCGCGGCTTCATCTGGCGGCTGTGGCGCCGGGAAGCTCCAGCGCACTTCCGGCGGCAATCTGCTTCTGGCCAGCTCCGCTACTTCCGGTGCGAACTTCTTGTAGACCTGCTGCAGCCGGCGTCTGCCGCCGATGCTGTCGCAGACTTGGCGCAGCAGGTCTTGGTCGCACCACGAGCAGCGTGTGTTTCCGGGCTTTGGCTGTGAAGGCTTGCCGTTCTTTCCAAAGCGACAGCGCTCCCTGTCTTGGAACCCCATGCATGAGCGCGGCATTTGGAACCCCATGCATGAGCGCGGCATTGCTGCAGGCGAAAGGAAGGCGTCTGTACAAAAAGGAGGAGAAAAAGACAAGTATATATATATATATGTATTTATTTATAGAGGTGCATACATAGTAGTCATATTTCATGTTTTTTTGACAGAAAGCAATATGTTGTGAGTTTCTTTTACGGAAAATAGCCATGAAAGCTGCAGGCAAACTTCGAATGACAACTACATGTATGACTACATGTACAATTGCATGGTCACCGGCAGCACAGAACAATTCCCGCACGCAAACTTTTTTAATCGACAACATGTAAAAGGCCACGGCCCATCTGCACGTTAAAAATCATATTCTACTGCACGCAAGCTGGGAACTTGCTAGTGGAGCCTCGACACAAACTAGAGCATGCCCCAAGCAATCCATTGCTCCTGCTGCACTTTGTCGAGCTTGCTCTGAGCTGCTGGCAAGCCCGTGACGTTGTCGACAAACTCCACCTGAAATCGGGGATTATCGGTCTGCTCGCTGAGCTTGGTGAAAAAGCTCCGGATGCCGGCGCTGGTCAGATGCACCATTCGCGGCACATTCCAACTTGCATAGCTTGTATTGTCACTTGCCATCGCGGTGGTTACAGCATCCATGTCAAAGGGCTCGCCCCATCCAAAGACAGACAGGTTCATGAGCTTCTTTTCGAAGATGTAGTGCTCTTTGACTTCTTCATGCAAGCGACGGAAGGCCTCCAAAGTGATTTTGTCGTCGGCCAGGTAGTAGGGACCAAACCCACGCTTCAAGTAAGCGGCCACTCTCTTTGGAGTGTCGCGTCGATTGGCGAGCATCGAGGCTGGCACCACGTTCCATCACCGAAATCATGTTATTTAAACTGAAGCTTTCCTAACATGACCCTGTCGCCCCTCCAAGCATCAGATCGTGGTTCTTGATCTCGTCCGAGTCGTCCATGACATCACCTGGCGCAGGTTGGCGCAAGAAAACGTTGATGCAATGACAAAGTTGAATACATAAGAAGCGTGAATATGTCTACGCGTAACTGTACAAAAATGAAGGCTCATGCATTGATGTGGCCACTGGTCAGCTTGCGGGAAGAGAAGCAGCGTCGCAGAAACCACAAAAACCAAGAAAGTGCAGCCATCGAACGGCAGACGGCCAGAAATACGCAACCAAGTAGGTGTAAACCAGAGACGGCGGGAAAGGAGCCAGACAGGACAACGCAAGGCAAATTAACAGCCAGAAACGCCCAGCCAAGCAGGTAGGAACCGCAGACGGCCGGAAACGAGCCGGACAGGGCAGAACAGGTAGGCAACAGCCAGAAACACCCCACTAAGCAGGTACAAACAAGAGACGGCAAGAAACGAGCCAAAGAGGACAACGCAGGCAAGTAACAGCCCGAGACGCCCAGCCAAGCAGGTAGGAAGCGCAGACGGCCACGGAAACGAGCCGGACAGGACAACGCAGGCAACTGACAGCCAGAAACGCGCAAGCCAGCAGGCACGAAGCCCAGACGGCGGGAAACAAGCCAAAAAAAGAAGGAAGAAGCAGAGTAACGACCAGAAAGGCGCAAGCAAGCAGGCACCAGCGGAGGACAGCGGGAAAGAATTGAAAAAGAATGCGTTTTGAAGGCGTTTCACGTCCAGAACCCAAAAGGGATCGAGTTCAGCTCGTTCCGAGCGAGGGAAAGTCGGATCCAAAAAGAGCAATTTTTTCATTTTTGCGTTTGACACCCTGAACCTTCAGTAGTAGGCAGGTTTCGCGTTTTCGGGCGCCGCCGGCCGAGTCAAAAATACGCGTTTTTTATTTTGGCTGCCTGTCAGGGCGGGTTCAGAGACAGCGCGGTGATTGCAACGATTAGAAATGCGCAGAGCCAGCCGCAACCAAGCAGGCACGACGCTGAAACGGCGAGAGGCGAGCCAGAAAAAAGGAGAAGAGGGAAGGCGCGCGCGACGGCCAGAATCGCGCAAGCAAGCAGGCACAAACCAGAGACGGCGGGAAAGAAACAGCCAGAAACGCCCAGTCAAGCAGGTAGGAACCGCAGACCGCCGGAAACGAGCCGGACAGGGCAGAACAGGTAGGCAACAGCCAGAAACACCCAACAAAACAGGAACAAACAAGAGACGGCAAGAAACTAGCCAAAAAGGACAGCTCCCAGCCAAGCAGGTAGGAAGCGCAGACAGCCACGGAAACGAGCCAGACAGGACAAAGCAGGCAGGCAACAGCCAGAGACACCCGACCCAGCAGGTACAAACCAGAGACGGCAAGAAACGAGCCAGACAGGACAACGCAGGCAACCAACAGCCAGAAACGCGCAAGCCAAGCAGGTAGGAACCACAGACGGCCGAAAGCGAGCCGGACAGGACAACGCAGGCAAGCGACAGCCAGAAACGCGCAAGCCAGCAGGCACGAAGCCCAGACGGCAGGAAACAAGCCAAGAAAAGAAGGAAGAAGCAGAAAGGTAACGACCAGAAAGGCGCAAGCAAGCAGGCACCAGCGGAGGACAGCGGGAAAGAATTGAAAAAGAATGCGTTTTGAAGGCGTTTCACGTCCAGAACCCAAAAGGGATCGAGTTCAGCTCGTTCCGAAAGCGAGGGAAAGCCGGATCCAAAAAGAGCAATTTTTTTCATTTTTGCGCTTGACACCCTGAACCTTCAGTAGCAGGCAGGTTTCGCGTTTTTGGGCGCTGCCGGCCGAGTCAAAAATACGCGTTTTTTATTTTGGCTGCCTGTCAGGGCGGGTTCAGAGACAGCGCGGTGATTGCAACGATCAGAAATGCGTAGAGCCAGCCGCAACCAAGCAGGCACGACGCTGAAACGGCGAGAGGCGAGCCAGAAAAAAGGAAAAGAGGGAAGGCGCGCGCGACGGCCAGAAACGCGCAAGCAAGCAGGCACAAACCAGAGACGGCGGGAAACGAGCCAGACAGGACAACGCAGGCAAGTAACAGTCAGAGACGCGCAGCCAAGCAGGTATAGGAACCACTCAAACTCCCTGATCTTTGCCAAAGGGCGCAAAAGAGAAGCATTCTGGGTCAGTCTAGATCAAGAGGAGCACCGAGAATTCTTCACCAAGAATAGGTGAGCCACGACTTTGTTGTATTCTACACCCACATCAAAAATGGTATGGTGCGGAGCCCTCGCACGACCGGTGCATCTTCCAAGTCGTTTGCAGTATGCGTGGGCGTTTCGATCAGATCGGTTCCAGCTGGCAGCACTTCGTGAAGGAACGTGGCTTGTGCTTGAAATGTGACACAAACAGTTGTCAAACCAACAGTTATTGGAGATAATTACAGCTATCGAACATGCTCCGAGTCTTGAAAGCAACAGAGCAAGAGGAGACAGGTTTCTAAGGGCCGTAAGCCGAGACATTCACTTTGAGCCGACAAAATCCCCAAAAAAAAGGACATGATGCATATATCATATCACAGACACACAACAGCTTCACAACATCATCTCTCCATGGCCGCTGCGTGGCAGCACGTGCAGATGAGCTGTACCTACTTTCAGTGCTGTGATCCGAACATGGCATTTTGCAGAGCATGGCATAGCCAAGAACACTTACTAGTTATGGCTGCCGTGATGCTCCTGTTTCCATGAACTCTTTTCAGCGCCTTTTCACTGCAGGAGATATCGTAGGCGCTGTGGAACACTGCTGTCTCTTAGGACCAGGTGAAACTCAACCCGTTGCCCGCTCACGTCGCCAACCACCACTTCTACCACCTTGTCGTGGTTCTGGGCAGCTTCCATCGCCTCATCGTGCAATTAATTGGCAACATGCGTAGCAAATTCTCCTGTGTCATGTCTCGTTTATTTAGTGGGTCTTGATTTTAACATGATGTCCGAAATTCTTCCCGGCCTTGGCGTTGAAGTGCTTGCGAATCGCTGCTTCAATGCCCAGGGATCCTGTCGACGACAGAGACGTGTCCAAAGAGACCGGGGCTCAGGAAGGCCAATTGCACGAATGTTGGATTTTAGCGTAGAGAGCTTTCTGTGATTTTGATTGCGCATGTGTGTTCCCATATCTCCACCTGCCTCGAAACACGGTGTATGTGTTTCCGCTGAGCATGTTGGTGGCATAAATCAGCTTCTTGCAGTACCTTTGCATGCGAGGTGAAAAATATTCAATTGGCTTCCGTTGGTTCAGAAAAAGCAGCCAAGGTCCTTACGCCCAGCGGATGCATAGCAGGAAAGCGAAGAGTCGGAGCTTTAGTCCTAGCCTGAGGGGCGCGGGTCGACCGAAGAGGCCGCGAAGCTGCAAAGCGGATATATCTCAGGCTCGGACGCAGCGATGGTCATGAGCCTTGCATGATCGGACACTGATCAATGGACTATTCAAACATGTTTGCGCGTGTGCTTGCGTGCTATTCTCCCGAAGTTGACAGGTCAATCCAAGCGCCCAGCTTTGAACAACCACGAACCGTGTGTGCGCGCGAAGGGACGACTTCGTGTCTTGAGACTTCAGAGGACGCGCTGCGGAGTCTAGTGTGTGATTTCTTTTTTTACAAATGCAGTAATTGAACATGATGCGCAAATTCCGACTCTTCTCTTTTGGCTCACTGAAAATGAACCCATGGTCGTGTACTCTCGGTTGCCGAGGCCTTTTTCTGCTCCTGTTGCTTGTTAGTGGCTGTCGCATGGCAGCAGAAGCTCATGTGGCTTCGGAATGGGGCTCACATTACGGAAGAGTGGCGCCTCAATACAAACAAGCAAAAGAAAATGCAGAATTCCAGAACAACACTTTGATCCTGCTTGTGCATTGCAGTCAATTCTCTCTCTCTCTCTCTCTCTTTTCTCTCTTTCTCTCTTTTTCTTTTCTTCTGTGATCGGAGATGGGTCACAAAACATCTATACTGATATCGAGATGTCGAGGCATAAGCACAGGACCGTCCTGGCCAGGGATGAAGAGCAGTTCGAGGCTGGCAGAAGTGCGGGAAAGTCGTGACAGCGACGCCCTTTCATCATCTATGGATTCTATCCTGCTTCTTGTCCGCTTGCTTTGCTTGTGCTTCCTTTACGACGTTGCAACGGCAAGGACAATCAGCAGCGTGGTGAACAGCAGCGTTCACTACGCTGGTGATTGTCCTTGGCCCCGGAAGTCTTTGCTTCCGACATGGCTGCTTTCAAAATGTACTGGCATCGCGAAAGTCAGAAGCTCGGGGATGTTTGCAGGCAGGCCAAGAAAATGCCAGAGCTTTTCTTCACTTCTAGAAGAGCTCTGGCATCTTCTTGGCCTCACGTTGGCGCCCGCAGAATGGAAATTTCCCCTGCACCAGGGAGCACTGCCGCCGGCCGACCCGAAAGAATTGAGGAAGCAGCAGATCATCTTGACCGAACACATTCACAACGTTCTACAAGCACTCATTCGCAGATCGGTGACCGAAGACGGCGATGCACTAGCTGCCTGTGGCATCGCGAAGATCCAACATTGGGTGATGAGATTTGAGTTCCAAAAGAGAGGAACCATCCACATCCACGGCACATGGACGTGAATCGCTCCTCTCTTCTGGAACTCAAACCGCATGACTCAATGCTCGATGTTCGCGACGCCCTTTCATCATCTATGGATTCTACCCTGCTTCTTGTCTGCTTGCTTTGCTTTGATTTTTTTTAAATTAACCTGCTTTGGTGCTGTGTTGTCCTTGCTAGCTTCATGCTGTATATGTTGAAGACGAAGTCTCTATTGATTCCGAAGAATGCATTGGTTCAAGGATCCTAAGTTTTTTCTGCCTTGTCGCTGACATATATCTGATGGGAAGTATAACTACTATATATAGCTGCTTCTTTCCTGGTCAAAAAGTCATGAATCTTTCAGTAAGAAAAGGGTAATCCACTGATTTCCGACTTGCAGGAGCCGAAAGATAGAGCTGCGAGAATATATAGACATGTTCTGGTCAGGAATCTCTGAAACGGTCGAGTAAGCAAAGACCGACTGTGCAGACGCAGACGGCGCTTCCGAATTTCACGCTGCTGCTGTCTTTTTTCTCCGCTCAGACCTCCAGGTAGAAGCTCCACTCCCACGCCCAATGTTGGTGGGCTTCGTTGGCCCACCAATCATTGAGCGTGGCCGGGTCCGTGTAGCCTCAGCAAGCAGCACGGCTTGATTGTTTGCGGCAACAACAAGGGTCTGCAGTGTAGGACGGCTTACGGATTTAGATCCGGACGGCACCATCCAGCGGCGTCGAGCAGAGAAAGATCTCCGCCGAAGGCCTCAATCAGATTTGCATTTTTTCTTCGTGGCTTGCTTTTTCTTCTGTGCTTTTGGGGGCCTTTGATGAGGTGCTCATGGTGTCATGATAATATGGGAAGCCGTGTTCTTGCCTGGCACGTCTCAGCTGGTGCGTAGGACCAGCCGCCGCCCTGGAGAAATGCCCAGTCCTGCGGCGCGGGTGTCTTTGGCCCGGGCCCCCTTTTTTCTCAAGGTTGGGGTCTTGCCGGTGCCTCTGCCTCTGACGCGCAGCTGAGCGTCTCCGCCTCGCTGGCGGGGGCCTCGGCATTCAGGGTTTGCATCTCGATTTGCCATGGATCACATTGTTAGGTCTATCTTTCTTTTTACGTTCGAACAACCGAACTTATACTTCCCTTTCCCATCAGAACAAAAAGAAAGATTGCGTCAATTGTTTCCCATTGCAATATGAAGAATTAAATGAATACGGCGGCCCGGACGTCCGTGCTGCTGCTGGTGTCTTCCGATTCTTCGTCGGACCACCTGAAAATTTGCTTTGAGCAGCAGTGCGGGAAACACGTGATTCATGACGCAGCTTTTCGTTTGCTGAATCCTTCGCTGTTTGAATGTGAGATACATATATTCGGAGCAAACAAAGAACTCATCCCAGCTCATCTCCAATTAAGGCTCTGACTCAGCAGCCGCCTCACTTCCGATCGGGAAGTTGAGGTCCAGGGCGCAGCTGGGGCCTTTTTTGTTTGGCGGGGTGGTTTTCGAGGTTGGGGGAAAGAAAAGCGAGGCCGCGGCCTGAGCGCCGTGATTCTGAGGTTTCGGCAGAGGTACACCTCGTTGTCCCCGCGGTAGGTCGGGTGGTATCCTACCTGGGGAAACTCTTCTTGGCACTCCTGGGCGTCGTCTTCTTCATATGGATCAAACTACGGACGGTCAAGAAATCTATATGTTGAATTTGTCTAATTTTTTTTCGTATCTGGTTTTATGCTTGATGGCATGGCTAGCCGTTGTCCTCGCAGCGGCCAGAGAAAGCTTCCAGGCGAAAGACCTGGGCGCGAAATTGGTGTCTTCTTCTGTTCGTCTTTTCATGTCAATCCATTGTCCGTGTCTCGTCGGCTTGACTTTCGGATCTAAGCTTGCGCACGGCCATTTCTGGAGGCAGCCTCAGTCGGAGAGAGGCGTGCTTGCACGCATCCAGGTCCAGAGCCGGCTGTTTCGAACGAATGTTCTTTTTTTCTGTAGTCAAAGATTCAATGCAGCAGTCCGAGTATATATATATATAATATATACATACATATATGCTGCCAAGGATCGGGTTGGTCTTCAGGGCTCTGTCAGGTTCGCGGGGCTTTTGCGAGCTTCAGCCGGGCTGCGGTGATCGAAGCACGTCAACGTTGTTTAATTTTCGGAACTGTGGACCGCCGACGTGTACCGTGTGCATGCTTCACTGTTCACAGGCCGTTGAGAGGTCTCTTTCTTTTTTTCAGCGGCCTGCGCGATGTGGTGCTGCTTCCGTCACCTTTGTGACCAGCGGAAATTTGTCGACCCGGGTCTTTGCATGGAAGTGGACCTGGCCGCCGTGGCCGCGGTATGCATGCAGAAAATTTCGATTGATGGATTTACATTTGACCTGACGGACTCTTTTTTCCTCTATCATGGTCGTAGACACCACATTTTCACAGTATCGGGGGGCGGCTATTACCCCGAAACTAAAAAATGCGTTGACTAAATTCTAAATCATCCTCGTGGGTTTTTTTTCGTTTTCATTTGATGTGCATTAGCCCTTTGCCGGGGGGTCAGGTCCATTCGATCTTGGACCTGCCCCCCTCCGCCTGGGCACTTGTACCACGTCATGGACAGAAGGGGTTTATTGATCACCCAGGCGGGGGCTCTTCCCTTCGTCTAGTGGATACAAGCGGGGCTCCTTGGGTTTTGCCCTTCCCTGCGCCTTGCAGATTTTGTTCGTTCGATAGTTTTTTGTTTCTTCAAATAGATAGATAGATAGATAGATAGAGAGATAGATGTGCATTGATGGCTCAAAGCGGTTTCAAAAGTGAATGCGTCAGTTTTTAGCTTCGCCAGAGGTCCTGCAGAATCAGGCTTTTTCTTTTTTGCATCGCGGCTCATGGTGCTGATTAATTAGTCAATTCATCTTGCGTGCTGGTCCAGGTTCGCGGTTGGTAGCTGTTTCTCTTTGAAAAGCGATTTGAGATTGAAGGTTAGCTAGGAGGTGCTAGAGATGCAAGAGGAAGATTCAACAGCAAAGAAAGGCGTTCTAAGATCCCATCAAGATTTACTCTTTTCTTTTTTCCCCACCTGCCAGGTGAGGGTTGTTAGATTTTATCAGAGTTGTTCTCCTCCTCGGCTAGCTATCTTCCTCCTCCTCCTCCGCTGCCTGCTTCTTCTACCATCTCAGCATCTGTTCACTTCCGCCTTGCCAACTCTTCGCCAACTTCCGAGCTCAGTGAGCTGCCGAGCTCAGTCAGCAGTGCTGGACCTGAACCTGCACCTTCCGAGCTCAGTGAGCACCGCTGGACCTGAACCTGGGACTTTCCGAGCTCAGTGAGCACCGCTGGGCCTCAACGGCCAGATAGAATGCCAGAAGATATGCCAGATAGAACGCCAGATAGAATGTCAGAAAGAATGCCAGAAGATATGCCAGATAAAGTGCCAGAATGTTTGCCCGATAGAATGCCAGAAGATATGCCAGATAGAATGCCAGAAGGTATATCAGATAATATACCAGAATGTTTGCCCGAACATATGCCAGAAGATTTACCAGATAGAATGCCAGATAGAATGCCATAAGATATGCCAGATAGAATGCCAGAAGATATGCCAGATAGAATGCCAGAAGGTATGCCAGCAACAAAACGTATGGATGTCATGGTGGGGGTAACTCGCATTAAAGTTTTTTTTTGGCGGCGCGCGATATGGTCGGCGAAAGATTCAAGTTTGGAAGGCTTCGAGATTTCGCGGTTTTTCTTTTTCTTTTTCCTTTTCCAAGCATGCAAAAAGGTCAAAAGGTAGAAAGCTTTCTTTTTTTCTGTTCCTTCCGGATTGCCCCTTTGAAAAACTAATAGTTAATGATTACCAAGGGAGGCGCGCCTAGCTAAAAACAGAATAATATAAACGGCTACGCCAGGCAAGGTAATCATTATATAATTACATTATGTAATCATAATGTTACGTTTCATTCCAGTTAGATATCTTCTATGTTGGGTGGTTCTATTTTTGGGGCTTTATCTACGCTTTCGTTTGTCTTTTTGCTTTTTGACTGATTTTTCCCCATGCATATTTTTTGGGAGAAACGGCAGTGTGCTTATGTGCTCTTTGCGAAGACCCCTTTCGCTCCTCACCGTTTCTCCCTTACCGTATAAAAATCTATCTTTTGTATTCATAATGAATCTATATCTAGCATGTTTGCATCTGCCGCCCGTGGGGGTGTGCCTTTGGAAACTTCCGCACCCGGAGCGCTTCGCTCCCCCCACGGACGGTCAGATGATAAAAACAAAACGACCTCTCATATCTACTGTATCTAGAATAGAAAGGATCACAAATTCGCCACTAACGACATAAATGGGGTTGAGACCCACTAACGAGATATAAACCCAAGTTTACTTATCAGAAACCCATAGTTGTGGCCGTGCATCAGTTACAACTACTTTTAACGTCATTTATGGAATGTATAATCATCCCATTTATTCCCAGTTATAACTGGTTATAAAAGGCCATAGCTTCATGGATTATGATCATCCCCAACATATCAAACGTTGAAATGATTTAAGGGGATTTCAAAAATCGGGATTCCCATAAATCATCAATTTTTATGGTATTTTCCATTATAAACCCCCGGGGATCCGCAGGGCCAGCCACACGCCCTGCTGTGGTTGCATCACTGCCCCAGCCGCAGCGTCAGCAATGGAGGCATGCGGGCCACAAGGCCTTGGAATGAACGGGGTAGTAAAAATCAAATTATTAATCTACAAGACATATGAATGTCGGGACATATTCTATTTAATTGGTAGATCCATGTTAGGATCATGATGGCTGGTGATGTTTGCAGCCGGAATCTTTCATTTAGTAGATGGGTTTCAATCAACGGTAGCCCTTTGAACATATCTTAGTAACTCTTTATACCATGAGTAGTAGATTTCCAGGGCCATATCAGCGATAACTATGAATCCACAAGCTTGGAGTGGGCCCCCCCACTCACGCACCCCTTACACCAAAATTCATCATATTTAATTAACCATCACCACCCGCGCCATCATGGGGATGTGGGGACGTCCGATCAATATGTATAAGGGAAGGCATCTTTGAAATTCGGATTGTTAAATCTTTTTTGGTGCATGAGCAATACCTCATCCAACAAGGAATCTGGGAATTTGTTAAAACTGTGATATCGCATGAGTACCCTCTAACAAGTCCTTGGCTCAAACTTTACTTTTATGATAATTCATCCTCCGTTAATGTGACTTGGAATATTCTAATTAGACTATTTGACTACCTTAAGTGCCGGCAGGTATATACATGATTACATATATATATATACATCTAAATATATATATATATAAATAAGCTATATATAGTTATATATATAGATATATGTTATATGCATCCGAACACGGTCCAAGTCCCAGTGGAGCTGCACAGGATTGAAGCCGCCAGCAGGTCCATGAAGGAGAAGAGAACCACGGTGAGGTCCAACCGGTTCCTGGGCTCTCGGTCGGCTATCAAGTGGGAATCTATATACTAGCTGGGTGGTCGAGCCCTACCCCGCTGGAAAATAGGACGGTGGTTTTGGGATGATTATTCCAGGTACTTCAATTCATTCTACCTCGGGGAAGGTTCTTTTCTCCCTGGCCCGCCCCGGCCATTTCAACATATGGGATCCACCTCATTTAAACATACGTTAAATACAATCGCTTTACCAGGGGTGGAGAAATTCGGGCAAAAATGGGGGTACCATTGTTTTTCCTTTATGAGCAGATAGATAAATCGGGTTGTATATGGCATTTCTGATTGGGGCATTTTACAGACATTCATTACTCACCCCCCTTACATTACCGTGGGCATCCAGTCATCCAGCTGGCCGCATGCGGAAGATAAAATTCGCCCTCTTATCAGAACAGTTTGTTGCAAGGGATGAACAACATGGATTTTCTCTTCGTGGGGTAAATCCCATACTCGCCAGAACATCGTCTTTTTTCCGCCGTCTTCTGCCGTTGCTCGTTTTGCGCCTCTCACCCCCCTCCCACCGGACGGCTTTGTGCTCGTCTGGTGGGAGGGGGGCCTGTACGGCGACTTCTGTGCTCTGCTTGCCGCTCTTTCGTTGGCCTGCGGCGGGGCGTTTTGGCAGGGCGACAAGGTCATTCAGTTCATTGATCGGAAATTTCCATCGGCCGGTATCATTAGAAGATGTTAATCCGCTCTCCCTCTCTCTCTATATCTTCATCATCTCTATATAGATCCGTGCATTTTATGAATTGGTCTTGCCAAGTATGAATTTCGAATGCGCAATCTCGAAGTTGCACGCCATTGCTTACAATTAAGTATAATGGTTTGAAATGTCGTTAGATGGAAGATGGAAAGTTGCCTTTAGCGAATAGTTATTTTCCTATGCTGGTGGTCTTCCCGGGCCCCAGCTGTATCCCCGGCCTAGGCTTCTTCCTCTCTCAGAGGGAAGAGCCGGTTCCTAAGCTCGGCCACGAGCCGCGCCACCCTCCTTGGAAAGGCCGCTGGGTCCTTGTGGCGCCGGATGTTGCGCCGGCAGCGGCGCGCTGCTCTCCGCAGGCCCCCCTTCAGCTTTTGCACCCGGAGGAGCTCACGGGCAGTGCCCGTGACGATCTCCTTCGATGCGAATCAGATCAGGGCGGGTCCAATTTAAGGGGCCTAGAATTGTACAGATAGATAGGCATAGCTAGATCGTAGAGGCATACACACACACATAAAAATATAGAAATAAATATATGTTTATCTATATATGTGTGTGTGTTGATATTTACACAAACAATATATCTAATTACTGTAGGTGCGTAACCTTTTTCTTTTTTCTTCCGATGTTTTCTGTTCTATTGCATCCATTGATCTTTCTGAACTAAGCGATTGTTCAATCCTGAGTGGCCGATCGTTATCATGTCTGTTTATAAATATTGGATGTTGTTATTTTCAGACCTGATAAATTCTGTTCTCAAGTCGTTGTTCGATGAAATGTATCGGGTCATCGGTGATCAACCTACCTGCTCAAGCAATCTATGATAGAATCAGGATATATATATATATAGTTGATGGTGCATCATTCGTGCTATTACAAAATTTCTTTCGAGGCAGACAGATTGCATTTTTTTTTGGGTCCTGGGCCGTCTGCCGTGCCCGCTGCGCGGGGCTTCTCGGAGGGCATTGCTTGCAGTCGGTCAGCAGCTGCGCGGTTCGCGCAGCGCTGAACCCTTGGCCCCTGAGTGTTGCACGCACCTCCGCTTCGCTCCTCAACGGCACCTTGAGGCGCATGCACTCGATCTGAGAGGGGCCCGGCATGCTTGAGTCTGCTTGAGGGCTAGGAGGGCTAGGTCGTCTTTGGCTTGGGCTAGGTCGCGGCTGCGGAACCGTTGTCGACGATATCGTATTAGCTGGGTCTGTGAGAGGTGATGGAAGTCCGTCTTGAATTACAGAATGATAATCAATCTACTTCGTAATCTACTTCCTATTCTCCCCAAAATCAATATCCATCTATATCAGCACCTATCATCTATGGCCAATGTTCTTCCGACGGAAGAAGGCATGCTGGTATCCGGTATAAGTGGTACAATGTATTCATCATCCAAATTTGGGCTGTTGCGCCAACCAAATTAACTCAGCATCCCTTAGCACCCCAGACGCTCGGCCAAGGTACCAAAATTGCTGAACGCATCCGTGTACCAACTGGGCCCAAAGGATTTGGATGTGAGCTGCTCTGCGTTGCATGGAAACTTCATGCCGGAGAAGTGACCTGGAAAATCCAAAAGAATGATTGCAGGAGAGGCTTCTTCATATGGGGTGTCTGGTATTAGGATATCCTCAAAACAAACATGGCAAGTGTTTGGGGGGTGCGTGGTTGGTTTTACCTTTGATTGCCGTTATCCTTAAATTGCATAAAGATTGCTGCTATCATGGTTCACCGTTTCCCCCTGCGAAGATTGCCAGTTACCTGGTCATATTTAAGCCCGTTTTTAGACGCAACATGGCATGTTCATGAGGTTTAAAACTGCACGTTTATAAAAAAAATCTTTGTGGAATCATTAACGTTTTTCACAATATTCAACCACCAAAAATTTGCTGTCTTCAGCACCAGCATGTTTGAGTCTTGCAGTCCGTTCTATATACTTTCGAAGTTATCACTGCGTAATCCGCCTAAACCAAGTAATTAATTAGATGGAATCTTCCATGAATGGGAGCACAAATCAAAACCATCATCCACACATCAATTTTCCTTGCTGAAACCATGTCAAACCTCCCATTGGTTCCTGATCACACCGTCGTGGTTTGCTTACCGATTTAAGCGCGATGACCCACCCATGGCCGGTGACACCCGGCAGATTCTTCAGCGACATCTCCTGCATCCCCTTGTGGCTCAGGCGCTTGAAGGGTGGCAACTTGTCCTTGGTGCCGAGCGAAGATTCACGCGGGAAGTCTGAGACACCGTTAAGTCTGTATATTCTTCACGGTGGAGATGTTTCCAGGATCGAGGGGGTTACTACGACCATTGATGCTGAAATTTGCTGGATGCTCTATATAATTCTCCACCATCAGGGCGGTGATGCTTGCAGCATCATCAGTTTCATAGGTTTGACTTGACGGGCCCTTCTACCATGAATCATACGCATATAGACAACACATTTTCCAGTATCGAGGGGGGTACTACCCCGAAACTGACAAATGCGTCGTCTATCCTATCCCCTGTCTACCATCATACTCATATAGACAACACATTTTCCAGTATCGAGGGGGGTACTACCCCGAAACTGAAAAATGCGTCGTCTATCCTATCCCCTGTCTACCATCATACTCATATAGACAACACATTTTCCAGTGTCGAGGGGGTTACTACCCCGAAACTGAAAAAGGCGCCGTCTATCTTATCCCCTGTTTACCATCATTAATTATACCCATATAGTTAACACATTTTCCGGTATCGAGGGGGCTACTAGCCCAACACCGAAAAATGCGCCGTCTATCTTATCTCCTGTCTACCATCATACTCATAGAGACAACATTTTCCAGTATCGAGGGGGGTACTACCCCGAAACTGAAAAATGCGTCGTCTATCCTATCCCCTGTCTACCATCATACTCATATAGACAACACATTTTCCAGTATCGAGGGGGGTACTACCCCGAAACTGAAAAATGCGCCGTCTATCCTATCCCCTGTCTACCATCATATTCATAGAGACAACATTTTCCAGTGTCGAGGGGGTTACTACCCCAACACTGAAAAATGCGTCATCTATCCTATCCTGTCCATGTTCCTTTCTTCAATGTTCGTCCACCGTCATTATACTCATATAGACAACATTTTCCAGTGTCGAGGGGGTTACTACCCCAACACTAAAAAATGCGCCGCCTATCCTATCCGCTCTGTCCCCTTCTTTCATGTCTGTCTACCATCATTATACCCATATAGTTAACACATTTTCCAGTGTCGAGGGGGCTACTACCCCAACACTGAAAAATGCGCCGTCTATCCTATCCCCTCTCTGTTCTTCTCTTTGGCCCTTTGGCGTTTTTTTTTGGCCCTTTGCCGGGGGGTCAGGTCCATTTGATCTTGGACCTGCCCCCCTCCGCCTGGGCACTTGTGCCACGTCATGGACAGAAGGGGTTTATTGGTCACCCAGGCGGGGGCTCTTCCCTTCGTCTAGTGGACACAAGCGGGGCTCCTTGGGTTTTGCCCTTCCCTTGCTACGTGGAAAAGATCTTTTCATCACAAAGTGCGTGGCAGGCACAATGCATAGTCTGGATTGTTTTTTTCCGTGGCGAAGCACTTCTTCTGTATGTCATGAATCAAGGATTCCGGTTGCTTGGAGCCTCGGTCAAGCAATCAGCAGCTTGTCTCTCATGTCATGATCTCTTTCTGCCAGCGGGCCCATCTGCCCAGCCGGTCGCCATTGTCATGGGGACTACCGTGCTGCGGCTAGCTTTGCCCTGCCGCGAACTTAGTTCATATTTACATCATTACTTCTTTGCACCTTTTGAAGGGGCAAGTTGAAGCAACATATGTACATATGTCTTTGCATAGACATGGGATCGCTTCTGAAACGGCTGCGGTGCCAGAGTCAAAACGAACCTTGGGACAAAAATGTGCACGTTCTCATCAAGGGTCAGCGAAGCAACTTGGCCCTGCGAACTTGTCAGGCTCTCTGAGGATCTTTTTTT
>CAMXCT020001287.1:24672-76031 GCA_947184155.2 Cladocopium goreaui
TCCATATTGTCGGAAGTTTGACTTCTAAACTTCCTTCTAGTAGTAGTAGTAGTAGTAGTAGTAGTAGTCGTAGTAGTCCTAGTAGTAGTAGTAGTAGTAGTAGTAGTAGTAGTAGTAGTAGTGGTAGTAGTAGTAGTAGTAGTAGTTAGTAGTAGTTAGTAGTAGCTGGTGGTAGTAGTAGTAGTAGTAGTTATTAGTAGTAGTAGTAGTTATTAGTAGTAGTAGTAGTAGTAGCTGGTGGTAGTAGTAGTAGTAGTAGTTATTAGTAGTAGTAGTAGTAGTAGTAGTAGCTGGTGGTAGTAGTAGTAGTAGTAGTTATTAGTAGTAGTAGTAGTAGTAGTAGCTGTCGTGTAGTGTAATTAGTGTTGTGTAATGTGGCGTGGTATATTCGCACTTGTAGTTGTAGTAGTAGAGTGTAGTGGTACTTGTAGTTGTAGTTGCAGTTGTAGCTGTCCATCTACCTATCTACCTGCAAGCTTGAAAACGCAGCTATTTTGCGAGACTTTCTCAATTTTTGAACTTCACAACCTTGACAACATCAAAAACGAAGCAGTTCTGCGAGACTTCCTTCAAAAATGGAAAGTTGAGTGCAGAGCTGACGGCCTCGTGCCAATGCGTTGTGCGATTTTTCCACTCCACCTGTCTAAAGTACCACGCCTGCCACGAAAAAGTGATGCCAGGTCATACGAAGTGCTGCACCCGTCACGCAAAATCATCACAGCAATCCTGAAGATCTGATGCTCTAAAATTCAACCCCTCTCAAGAAATCAGCGCCCTGGCCAAAACATCTCTGATGAACATGTCTCTTGCACTGCGCCTGCCAATGAAAATGCATCTTTTCGCATCTTCTTCAAATGTCCCACGCCTGCCATCGTTTTTGGAAATGCTACAAAATCCCACGTTTTGCTCACTTTTGACACGGTGCACAATCCCTTGCGCCTGCCACGCGAAACGACATCTGAACGTCCAAAAGTGCTCCGTACCACTCAGTTTTTTGCACTTTTGGCTTCGAAATGTGCTTCGCGCCACAACGGCGTTCACTTTTTCGACAGCTCAACTTCTAAAAGTGCTCCGAAGCTGTGTTTTGTACATCTTGACTTGGAAATGTGCTTCGCGCCACAAGGGCGTACACTTTTTCGGCATCTAAACTTCCAAAAGTGCTCTGGACCTGGTGTGTTTTGTACATTTTGACTTGGAAATCTGCTTCGCGCCACAACGGCGTGCAATTTTTCATCTCTCGTCTGACCAGCGGGCTCCGCACCCGCCGCTTTAGCGAGCCTACTTTTCGACCCTCCGGAGCCACAAATCATTGGAAAAACACAGTGTTTCGCGGCTTTCCTACTTTTTCGCGCACCTGGATCTTCCTTCTTCTGAGACTTTCTCTTTTTCCCGAGAGCGTCTGAGCGAAGGGTTTTTCTACTAGTGGGGTCTGTCAAACATTTTCACATCTTCACATCTTCTCATCCTCACATCTTCACATCTTCACATCTTCTCATCTTAACATCTTCTCATCTTCACATCCTCACGACTTCACATCTTCTCATCTTCTCATCTTCACATCTTCTCATCTTCACATCTTCACATCTTCACATCTTCTCATCTTCACAACTTCACATCCTCACATCCTCACATCTTCACATCTTCTCATCTTCACATCTTCTCATCTTCACATCACATCTTCACATCTTCTCATCTTCTCATCTTCACATCTTCTCATCTTCACATCTTCTCATCTTCACATCTTCACATCCTCACATCTTCACATCCTCACATCTTCACATTCTCTCTTGCCCTCTTGCTCTCTCCTTCTTTTATTTCTTTTCTATTTCTCTCTTGAAGGCGCGGGGCAGTGCCAACGAGACAGCACGAAACGCAACCTTTTCGCACGAAACGAGGTTCGATCGCCCAAAACTGAGGTAGAATTGCGATTTTACAACCTCGGCGGCAACCTTTTCGCACGAAATGAGGTTTGATCGCTAAAAACTGAAGTAAAATTGCCTTTCGCACGAAATGAAGTTCGGTCGCCAAAAAATGAGGTAGAATTGCGATTTTACAACCTCGGCGGCAGCCCTTTCGCACGAAATGAGGTTCGATCGCCAAAAACTGCAAGAAAATTGCGATTTCACAACTTCCGCGGCAACCCTTTCGCACGAAATGAGGTTCGATCGCCAAATACTGCAAGAAAATTGCGATTTCACAACTTCCGCGGCAACTCTACACTTTACACACTACACTTTACACTCTACACTCGTCACTCTCCACTCCATACTTTACACTTTACACTTTACACTCCTCACTGCACACTTGACGCTCCACACTCCACTTTTTACACTCCACACTCTACCTTTTACACTCTACACTTTACACTCTACACTACACTTTTCACTCCACACTCCACACTCTACTCAGTTACGACATTTCTGTCATTTTCTGTGGTTTTCTCCTACCTTTTTTCTGCCGTTCCTCCACTTTCTCCGTTTTCCCCCTCCGTAACCGCCCATAACTGCCCGTAACTTCCCGTAACCTCCCATAAAGATTTTGCTTTGCATTCAAGGGTCCAAAAAGACCCAAGGGTCCAAACTGGGTCCAGCTGATGAATCTCGCGCAAGCCTCGCTCATGTCCTTTTTCTCGCTCACACCCAAAATCATCCAAGTAAGGATTTGTCAGGACAAACAAATCAGTGACAAAAGGTCTGCTCAATTATGGGGCATGTTACAATTTGAATTCTCTTTTTTGATCTGTCCTGATCACATTTGCCTGCTTAAATGCATGCAAAATGCAAAATTCGTGGCATCGTCATGTTGCTACTCGAGCTTGGATGCTTTCTGCATCACTGGCCGGGCTGCTCAGCTTCAGCTCGGACACGCTCGGATGTTTTTGTTCCGTGGTTTGGACCTGGACCTGGACGGCCTGTCACGGAGAAACCGCCCGGCTTGCGACAACGGGGAGGGCACGGAGCTGGGGAGCCATGGCTGGCCAGGGGTAACACAACGGGAGAAGAAGAACGGGAAAGTGATGCAAAATGAGAAATGTCACTTTTATAGTTTGTAAACTAGAAAAAGTTGCTTTTGTAACATATTGAAATTGTAAAATTATGCATATTTGCTGAATACTTTGATATTTTTTGAAAAGTAATTTCTATCCATATTTTTTGTCCACAACCAATCTTAAAACATTCACTGGTTCATTTTCAAGGTATTGGAATGAAATTTAAAAGTTTTTTTTCAAAATATTTTTTGTCAAAATATGTTCAAAAAACTAATTTCTATCCTTAAATTATGTCCAAAATCAGGTTTAAAACATTCAGTGGATCATGCTCAAGTTATTGGAATGAAATTTAAAATATGTTTTTTTTTCGATTTTTTTGGTCGAAATTTGATTCAAAAATGACATTTCTATCAAAAATATGTCGTGTCTAACCTTAAACCCTACATCCGTTAATAATCATAATGCACAATATGCACATAAGCACGCTATTTCCACACAACGGGGTGTTACAACGGGGAGACACAACGGGAGAAGAACAACGGGGAAAATGATGCAAACTGCGAAATGTCCTTTTGCGAAAAACCGCCATGCCCAAAAATATGTTTTGCGAAAATCTGGTTTCCCCAAGGATGTGTTTGCGAAAATCCTGGATATCCAGGACCGCGGTTTGCGAAAGATCAGGGTCAGATCTTTCTCAAAAGATGTTTTTACCCATGTTTTGCGAAAAACCGCCATGCCCAAAAATATGTTTTGCGAAAATCTGGTTTCCCCAAGGACGTGTTTGCGAAAATCCTGGATATCCAGGACCGTGGTTTGCGAAAGATCAGGGTCAGATCTTTCTCAAAAGATTTTTTTACCCATATTTTGCGAAAAACCGCCATGCCCAAAAATATGTTTTGCGAAAATCTGGTTTCCCCAAGGATGTGCTTGCGAAAATCCTGGATATCCAGGACCGTGGTTTGCGAAAGATCAGGGTCAGATCTTTCTCAAAAGATTTGTAAATTATTTGTTGCTACATGTGCGCATATATTGATAAATGAGGAAAACAACATTTTTTTGCGAAAAGTAGGTTTTCTCAAGCATGCCGGCCACAAGTCACTCAGATTAATCGCAAAATGGCAGCTGGATAACATCTATGTTGAACCCCTTGTTTGCGAAGAACCAGGGCCTGGTTCTTCTCAAACAGGCTGCTGATACCTGGGGTGTTTTAAGCAAACCAGAGGCTTGCGCAAAGCAGTGCTAGGGAACAAGCAGTTGTTTGAGAAGAACCAGGCCCCGGTTCTTCGCAAACAAGGGGTTCAACATAGATGTTATCCAGCTGCCATTTTGAGATCAATCTGGGCGACTTGTGGCCAGCATTTTTGAGAAAACAAGTTTTTCGCCAAAAAAAGGTGATTTCCTGTAATCATATATAATATAGCGACATCACATATACATACATTATGTATATATTTTAATATGACATACAAACATGGAACATCTTTTGAGAAAGACCTGACCCAGATCTTTCGCATACCAAGGTCCTGATTCCCCAAGATTTTCGCAAACACATTCTTGGGGAAGCAGGATTTTTGCAAAAAAGAATCCTGGACATGTTGTTTTTTCGCAAACTGTTCATGAAAAAAAACTATTCAGAGAGTGAAATTCAAATCCCACATTTCGCAAAAAAAATGTTGTTTTCCTCATTTATCAATATATGCGCACATGTAGCAACAAATAATTTAACAATTGCAAATCTTTTGAGAAAGATCTGACCCTGATCTTTCGCAAACCATGGTCCTGGATATCCAGGATTTTCGCAAACACATCCTTGGGGAAACCAGATTTTATCAAAACATATTTTTGGGCATGGCGGTTTTTCGCAAAACAAGGGTAAAAACATCTTTTGAGAAAGATCTGACCCTGATCTTTCCAAACCACGGTCCTGGATATCCAGGATTTTCGCAAACACATCCTTGGGGAAACCAGATTTTCGCAAAACATATTTTTGGGCATGGCGGTTTTTCGCAAAAGGACATTTCGCAGTTTGCATCATTTTCCCCGTTGTTCTTCTCCTGTTGTGTCTCCCCCGTTGTAACACCCCGTTGTGTGGAAATAGCGTGCTTATGTGCATATTGTGCATTATGATTATTAACGGATGTAGGGTTTAAGGTTAGACACGACATATTTTTGATAGAAATGTCATTTTTGAACCAAATTTCGACCAAAAAAAATCGAAAAAACATATTTTAAATTTCATTCCAGTACCTTGAGCATGATCCACTGAATGTTTTAAACCTGATTTTGGACATAATTTAAGGATAGAAATTAGTTTTTTGAACATATTTTGACAACAAATATTTTGAAAAAAAAACTTTTAAATTTCATTCCAATACCTTGAAAATGAACCAGTGAATGTTTTAAGATTGGTTGTGGACAAAAAATATGGATAGAAATTATTTTTCAAAAAATATCAAAGTATTCAGCAAATATGCATAATTTTACAATTTCAATATGTTACAAAAGCAACTTTTCTAGTTTACAAACTATAAAAGTGACATTTCTCATTTTGCATCACTTTCCCGTTCTTCTTCTCCCGTTGTGTTACCCCTGGCCAGCCATGGCTCCCCAGCTCCGTGCCCTCTCCGTTGTCGCAAGCCGGGCGGTTTCTCCGTGACAGGCCGTCCAGGTCCAGGTCCAGGGCACGGAGCAAAAACATCCGAGCGTGTCCGAGCTGAAGCTGAGCAGCCCGGCCAGTGATGCAGAAAGCATCCAAGCTCGAGGAGCAACATGACGATGCCACGAATTTTGCATTTTGCATACATTTAAGCAGGCAAATGTGATCAGGACAGATCAAAAAAGAGAATTCAAATTGTAACATGCCCCATAATTGAGCAGGCCTTTTGTCACTGATTTGTTTGTCCTGACAAATCCTTACTTGGATGATTTTGGGTGTGAGCGAGAAAAAGGACATGAGCGAGGCTTGCGCGAGATTCATCAGCTGGACCCAGTTTGGACCCTTGGGTCTTTTTGGACCCTTGAATGCAAAGCAAAATCTTTCCATGACCTCCCGGCCAGGATTTGGCCCAAAACGGCCGTTTCCCAATGATCCCAGAGGAGAAATTCAATCGGCGGCCGAGGGGCCGCCAAATGGCAGAAATTTGCTCCCGTGACCTCCCGGCTAGGATTTGGACCAAAACGGCCGTTTCCCAATGATCCCGGAAGAGAAATTCAATAGCCGACCGAAGGGCCGCTAAATGGCAAAAAGTTGCTCCCATGCCTCCTCGTAACCTCGCGTAACCAACTGCAACCTCCCTCGCATACAGAGACAGACATAGACACAGACATAGACACAGACAGACACAGACACAGCAAAACGCTCCACACTCCACACTTCACAGTCTACACTCCACACTTTACACTTTACACTCTACACTCCACACTTTACACGCCACACTCGACACTTTACACTCTACACTTTTCACTCTACACTCCACACTTTACACTCCACACTCCACACTCATAGGGGATCTTACAAGATCTTGTTACAAGAACCAGTGGCAAGAGCATGTCACAAGAGCTTTCGTACAAGCACCTCTGACACAGGGCATCTTCAAGATCTTCATGCAAGGACCACACGAGAAAAACTTTACCAGCATCTCCAAGAGATCATAATGCCACCCGGATCTTCAAAAGGTCTTCTCACAAGGACCAGACGCGCACTATGAAACTTTCGGATGATCGTCATAGAAGGCTAGTAAGATCTCGTTGCGAGGATGTCTGAGAATCAGCTTAAATTAATGAGACCAATGGTTTTGACCCTAAAACCGGTTGTTGCGCCGATTTCGATGTGACAGCCCCATTAAGATCAAATATACATATGATTACATTGCAGAAAACAAAGAGAAAAAACAACGAAATCGAAAGAGAAGGGTCTTTGAACGACCTTGCCAACAGAGCTGTGCCGATATTTCCTTGGCAGGCGAAGGTGTGATGTCAAACGGATGCAAAGGATCATGGGTCATGAATGAAGAAAGAAAACACAGCATCATCGCTTAGGCATCTTAATGCAGTCCTAGCTTCCACCGCCTGTTTCGCGGCGAAGCTTCTTCTGGTTCTGACCAGGTGCCCAATACTCGTTGTACCAGGTCTTGAACTTCCTCACCAGCAAAAACAAATGAATTATGCAAATCACAAGTACGCATGCAGCATCGTACAAGTTTCACAGATACCGACTCGCATTGTGCAGAACCCCCAGAAAACCAAACACAGCAGTACAGCAGCATCCAGATTTACAGCATGGGTTTGGATGGGAATTGCTCCAATTTTTCACCCAACTAAAATTAATGGATCAAAAAATTGTTCGAAAAGGCTCCAGGCTTCAAATGCAAACTTATCAGAACGAGATTCGTCAAAGACTTCCTGATCACAGGGTGTTTGGGTGTAGTGGCCAAGAAAGCTTGGAAAAAATTTCCGTCTTTGATCTTCGTTGTCACAAAAGTGGCTCGGGGGTCCAATACTTTGTGCAGTGCATCTAATGGTGCAACATCTATGTCAAAGTAATAGCCACCCGTGTTGTACAGCATCACCAGGCGACAAATGTCGGACTTGATCATGCCCACGGCCTCTCTGCGAAAGTCCAACGCCAGCTCATGACCCTCCTTCATCTGAAGTTCATCGAGTGCAGTGAAGCAGTCCTGGTCGTCCCACATTTCAACTTCTGGCGCGGCACCGGTCATATTCTGGAACACTCTCACTGTGCGCTTCATGTTGGCCAGCAATATTTTCTCGTGAATGCTTAAATCACCCTGCTCAGCTTTGAACAGATTGGTCTTGTAGGTGAAGAGCAACCTTAGCCAGCTTGCTCTTGACAAACCCATAATAAGCGAGGTTGGCAAACCCTTCCGGACGCCCTCCCCACACCAGCACTACAAAAACAAAAGAATGAATAAAAACAGCGAAGCACTTCCTTGGAATCTGTGAAGGCAAGGCCTCCCCCTCCGTCGACACATTGGTCCGAAATTGCCGCGCCAAATGCGTCACAAGACTCGATGTCTCCTCGGGTTCGATCTCTGAGTTCTTGCAACTCTCCAAGGAATGACTGCAGGGACAACGAACTAGCAAACAGAAAATAGCCAGAAGGCGCGGCACTGCTCGCATGCGAACGTGTCGAGCATCAAGCATATCGAGCATGAAAAGATTTGGTTTGGCTCCAAGCTTGAGCCCAGGCAGCCACGTCCATCCTTGCACTATCAGTTCTTAAACTGTTTGGGTCATCTTGGATTAACTACAGGTGCTCGCGGGCTTCTCTTGTTTCTCAGATTTTATGTGAATTTGTTCCTCCCACATTCTCCGCTTCCTTTTCCTTCTCCCCCTCTCCCTCCTCCTGCGCGCCTCCTCTGCGCTGACTCAGCGCCACTTTCTACAGCAAGTTTGCAGACTCTCTGGGGCTTGCCAGGCCCGAGCACTATGCAAGATAAGATGTCAGGATGCATGTCAAATACGTTGCCAAATTTCGTCCCAGATAGAATGTCAAAGTTGATGCCAAAAGAAATGGGCGGGCAAAAAAACAAATAGAATGTCAGAATCTATGTCAGATAGGAAATCAGAATTTATACCCGGTAGAAGGCGAAATAAAATCGCAGAGAGAATGCCAGATTACATTGATTACATATCAAAATATATTATGTTGAGAAAAATGTCTGATAAAATGTCACATGAAATGCCAACAGGTATGTCAGAGAAAATGTCAGAGAAAATTGCCCATAAATTGTCAAAATGCGCGTCGCCTCGAAAGCCGGAAATTATGCAAAAAATGCCACCATGAGCAAAATGAATGCCAAAGAAAATGACCAACAAATGTCACGTACAATTCAATACAAAATCGCATGCAAGTAGCGTGTCAGGTTTTAAAAAAAAAAGATGCCAAATAATATGTCAGAATATATGCCAGAAATTTGCCACGGTGAGGATCACTCGCAAGTAGGATTCTAGAATGTATGCCAGATCGAATGTCAAATTCGAAGTTGTGGTGGCTCAAATTCGCACCCAGAACTGGTTCCTGCCCACTCAACTCAGAATCACCTTCGCAATGACAGTGAAAATCACCGGCGCACACAAACACGCATCACCTGCGACTCATTGCGACTCAAGATCCGAAATCACCTGCGCACTCAATAATACCAGGATCAACAGCGCACGCAAACTAAGATCACCTCCACACTCCAAATGCAAACCACCTGCGCGCTCAAGTGGGAGGTGGCATGGTCTCCTTCTTCATGAATTTCTGAATCTAATCTCTTGTTGCTTTGCACGTAAGATACGCTCCAACAACCCAATTCGATTGATGATTCTATTCAAGACTGTAACCCTAAGTATCTATGTTTCAGTCCATTTGTATCCATTTGTCTGTTTTTCCGTCTCTCCGTCAATCTATGTGTCTTTCGGTCCGGTATATATGCGTGGATGAATCTGTATGTCTCTTTCTGTCTGTCTATCTGTCTGTCTGTACGTATGTGTATATTATGTATCTATGATCACCCACCCCCCCTCCCCTTCATACATTTTTTGTAATGTATGAACATAGGGGGGGACACCGTCGATTTTTTAACATCAATTCACATATTGCATGTGAAAAGTATGAAGCCCATGGGGGAACGGTGTTCCCCCATGGCCTTCATACATTAACTCAATAATGTATGAAACCTAGGGGGTAGATGCCCCAGCCATCTCTTATTCATTTTTCTATAATGTATGAAAGTAGGGGGGGAGGGTGTTGTTTTGGCGGGAGGGACTGATACCTTAAAATGTATGAAACCTAGGGGGGACGCCGTTGATTTTCTTCAAGCAGAAATCGTGGGAACGACTTTTCAGACATGACGATTTCCATCAAAATCTGCTGCTTTTCTCTCCAGCTGTTGTCACGGTGCAAATTGAGATTAGTTGAGCTGCATACCCTGCACAGGTCTATCGAGGCCTCGGTTTCTAAGTGATAGTAAGATATGATGATGTTATCAACTTACATGGAAATCTCTGAAAGAATAAAATACTTCTAACAAAATACTTCTATATAATGTCAAAAACGATTTGAGGGCTGCAATGTGATAGTCGGATATGGTTAGATAAGGTTTGATTTGGTTTGACACACACACACATCAAAAAAAGAACAAGATCCAATAGAATTCTTTTACGTCCTTGTGTAGCAAACAAGACCGACCTCATAGAAAATAAGTACTCTGACGATGCCAAACATGTATGAATGAAGAGTCACCAGGAAAAAAAAACAACAAAATCAAAAAACAAAAACACCAAAAGAAAACAATCAAAACCTGGAGTTTGACAAGTCTTCATTATTTTGTGTTTTCCTAGTTTGTTTTTTTTCTGTGTGCTCTGGTTTTGCATTTTTAAAACCCCTATATTCTTTATGCTGTTCGGCTCAAAAGCCTGGTATACAAAAACGTTCAAAACAAACTCCTTACAGTCATTTTTGGCTCGAGAGAAAAAGAAGAGTGAAAAATGTATGAAAGGAAGGGGGGACAGGCCCACCCCTCCTTAGAATACATTTTCTGAATTTCTGGTTTCGATATATATTAGATTCTAGACATGGTTGGATATGGTTGGATATGGCTGGATATGGTTGGATATGGTTGGATATGGTTGGATATGGTTGGATACACACACAAAATCCAATCAAATCCTTTTGTATGTCCTTGTATACAAACAAATACTACCTTACATATTTGTTTGGATCAAGAGAAAAAGAAAGTTCGAAAATGTATGAAAGGGGGGGGGGACAGGCTCACCCCTCCTTAGAATACATTTCGAAAATATGTGGTCCTGGTTAGATTTGGTTGGATACACACAAAATTCCGTTCGTTTGCCCTTGTAGTCTGTCACCGGCTTCAACAGAGAAAGTTGATTCCAGCAAAACATGAAGAACATAGCAAAAAACAAAAACACAATCAAAACACAGAATCGCCAAAAACAATCCGACAAGATCCACCGGAAAAAACAACAAAAACACAAAAAAAACACAAAAACGGCAAACAACATCAATCAAAACCTGGGGTCTGACAAGTTTTGGTTATCTTGTGTTTTGCTAGTTTGTTTTTTTTTCTGTGTGCTCTGGCAACTGGTATTGTATTTTTAAAACTCTATATTCTTTATGCTGTTGGGCTCAACAGCCTGGTATACAAAAAGGTTCAAAACAAACTCCTTACAGTCATTTTTGGCTCGAGTGAAAAAGAAGAGTCGAAAATGTATGAAAGGAAGGGGGGACAGGCCCACCCCTCCTTAGAATACATTTCCTGAATTTCTGGGTTCGATATGCCGATATGATTTTGACTTTAGACATGGCTGGATATGGTTGGATATGGTTGGATACACAAAAAAATCCAATCAAATCCCTTTGTATGTCCTTGTATACAAACAAATACTACCTTACATATTTGTTTGGATCAAGAGAAAAAGAAAATTCGAAAATGTATGAAAGAGGGGGGGAAAGGCTCACCCCTCCTTAGAATACATTTCGAACATATGTGGTCCTGGTTAGATTTGGTTGGATACGCAAAATTCCGTTCATTTGCCCTTGTAGTGTGACACCGGTTTCAACAGAGAAAGTTGATTCTAGCAAAAATTTAAAAAATATATGAAACACAAACACAATCAAAACACAGAATCGCCAAAAACAACCCGACAAGATTCACCAGAAAAAAAAAACAACAAAAGCAAAAAACAAAAGCCACCAAAAAAAACAATCAAAACCTGGAGTTTGACAAGTCTTGATTATCTTGTGTTTTGCTAGTTTGTTTTTTTCCTGTGTGCTCTGGTTTTGTATTTTTTTAACCGCTATATTCTTTATGCTGTTCGGCTCAAAAGCCTGGTATACAAAAAGGTTCAAAACAAACTCGTTACAGTCATTTTTGGCTCGAAAGAAAAAGAGGAGTCGAAAATGTATGAAAGGAAGGGGGGACAGGCCCACCCCTCCTTAGAATACATGTTCTGAATTTCTGGGTTCGATATGATTAGACTTTAGACATGGTGGGATATGGTTGGATATGGTTGGATATGGTTGGATACACACAAAATCCAACCAAATCCTTTTGCATGTCCTTGTATACAAACAAATACTACCTTACATATATTTTCGGAACAAAGGAAAAAACATGTTCGAAAATGTATGAATGGGGGGGGGACAGGCTCACCCCTCCTTGGAATACATTTCTGGGTTAAATATGATTGGGCATGGTCCTGGTTAGATCTGGTTGGATACACACAAAATTCCGTTCATTTGCCCTTGTAGTCTGTCACCGGTTTCAACAGAGAAAGTTGATTCCAGCAAAAAATGAAGAACAAAACAAAAAACAAAAACACAATCAAAACACAGAATCGCCAAAAGCAACCCGCAAGATTCACCATAAAAAACAACAAAAACAAAAAAAAACACAAAAACGGCAAACAACATCAATCAAAACCTGGATGGAGTTTGACAAGTTTTGTATGTCTTAAACCCTGTATTCTTTCTGCTGTTCGGCTCTTTCAGCTCAACAAGCGAGGGGTGTGGCCAAAAAAGGCTTTCGGAAAAACGGCGACCGGCAAATTAAACATGTTCTTTTTTTCAGTTCAGCAACTTGGGTGTCTAGAAAACATGAAAAGTATAAAGCTAAGGGGGCAGTGAATTCCAGCTGACCTATGAATATCCAAAAATAGACACACGCACGTAAAATGTATAAACCGGGGGGTTCATGGAACACTGAGGAATCCTGGGGATGCCCACGGAATGGTTGGCCAACACGTACGTAAAAAGTATAAAGGCTCAGGGGTTTAAAACCCCTAGGAACCCCAGGAATTCCAAAACTTGTGCGAAATGTATCAAACTAAGGGGGGGGGTGGTTCGAACTGCCTTTGTCCACCCCATCCATCTTCCACCCCCCCCCCGCGAACGCTACGTGGTGTATAAAATTTTTCCCTGGGGAACCCTAGGAAGAAACACGTAAAAAGTACAAGTTTGGGAGCGTACCCCCCCCCTCTCTTGTACTTTTTTAGGGGGTGGGTGATTATCTATGTATACCTGTGTACGTAAGTAGGTGGGTAGGTGGGTCGGCGCATAGGTGGGTGAGTGGGTGGGTAAGCGGCTAGGTAGGTAGGCAGGAAGGTATGTAGGCAGGTAGGTAGGTACAGTCGGTACAGGTCGGTATAGGTGGTCCTCCACCATCTCCATTGTTTTTCCTGCCTTTCCCATCCCACTTCCACACATTATTGGAAAAAATTGACTGTCGGGTTATCCGGCCCCGGCCCTTTAAATTGGTGATTTATTTGAGCTTGGCGGGGATCTATTTAGCAATCTTTAGCGTTAGTTTTAAGTTTATTTATTGTCGCCCGGTTTAAATATGTTTAAATCATTTAGTTAAAAAACATATTCCATTTAAAGTTGGTTTAGGATCTATTTAGGTTTGACTTGAGGTTTGCTTCGGGATGGTTTCGGATCTATGTAGGGTTGCTTTTAGAACTTGTTTAGTGTTTGGTTTAGAATCATTCAGGGTTGGCTTAAAAATTGCTTAATGTTGGTTTAGGATCTATTCGGGGTTGGTTTAAAATTCGCTTAGGGTTGGGTTAACATTTATTTGGGCTTGGTTTAAGATCAGTTAGGGGCTACTATGGGGTTTCCGGTTTTTTCAGGCAGAGAAACAGAGAGGCAAAGCAACAGAAAAGCCGAAAAGCAAAGAAGCAAAGAAACAGAAAAGCAGGAAAACGCGTAAAACAGAAAAGCAAAGCAGCAGGCAAGCAGGGAAAAGCACAGCGGAGAAGCAGAGAACGCAAGAAGCAGGGAAAAGCAGAAAAACAGATAAGCTAGGAACCAGAAATCCGCAGAAGCCTTAAGCGGAAAAAAAAACAAGAAAACACCAATGCATTTTGGACGCCTGTCAAGCTTTCTCCAAAGCACGCGACCAAGGCAGCGACCCCCGAGCAAGCCCAGTGCAGTACAGAGTTGTGACAATGTGTTGCGTGTGTGTGTGTGTGTGTCTCATCTGTAAAGATGTAAAACTTCGTTCTGGTTTCTCACTAGTTATGCAGGGGGCCAGGAACCCATGACTGTCTGTCCTGGCCAACGAAGACCAGACAGCATGGGGGTGAAAACGTACCTGCGATTTTTTGAACTGTTGAACAAGCTGTCGTATTCATTATTTTGCAATCATTGCGTGTGAATGGCGAGGGGCTAAGCCAAGTACCCCAACACCATGATTTTATTCTCCACGGTTGCCACAATCTGTATTTTCGCCGAAACCATGTCGCCGACAGTATTTGTGATTTCGCCGAGCCACGTCGCCGATTGTATTTTGATTATTTTGCCTTGTCATGTCGCCGATGTATTGTTGGAATCTGGTTTGAACTCTGTTGGACAATATTGGATGTTCTACTTCGGTTTCGAGAAGTACTACAAGAGTCTCTAACGTAAAACAAATGGTCTAGGCTGGTTTGCACGTTTCAGGATTCAGTTCCTGCCGGATCATATAATGATCCATTCTTGTCTAGTGTGATTCCTATGGTGACTCCGACATGGTGCCATAGGGCCATTTGAGGCAACCCCAGTTGGGGTCAATGTCGACTGACTTGAACTCCGAATTTACACATTTTAATCTGGTAATTCGTCTAAGTAAAGTGCAACAGTTGGCCTTACCGTTGTGCACCTTTTCACAAAGTCTCGCCGACCCGGCTGTCCGAGTCCCAGGGTTTCCTCGCCAACGCAGTTCTTCCACTTTGCAGCCGTGCCGAACATCCAGAAACCTCCTTTTTTTCGCAGCAGCTTTTACAGTTACATTACAAGAGACAGAATGCAGGCAGGTACACGACTTTTAGGTGTGGTCTTCTTTCTTTTGATGGTTCTCTGGTGAGGTGAAACATATTGTGCACCTAATTCGCTGGAATTTGAAAGCTGTTTTATGCCCTTGTGGCTGACTTGAACACGGGCCTTTTGTGGCACAATCGCACGAATTCTAGGTCTAGGAACTGAATCCTGTTTGTGATTTTCCATTCCAGTTCTCCTCTACTCGAGCTATGTATCCGTGGACTACTCCTCCGACGTCATGGCCTACTCCGCCGCGGCCTACGACTCCTTCTTCGACGTGGCTACCGCAATCAGCTCCTATTGCATCTACACCCAGACCAACTATGACATGGCCAACGACAGCACTACCCTCGACCTCAACTCCTCAACCTGGATACCCTATTGATCCACATCAGTTTTCGACAAATCCACCTCACATGCCCGGAACCACACCGACGCCAGTCGAACATTTATTTGGACAACCTTCGCCACTACATCCTACATGGTCTTCTTCGACTTCATTCCTGCCGACAGCTTCCACTACACCGCCACTGTCATTCGCTTCCCTTGCAACAGCCCCCCATGCAGTACCAGCTCCACACCTTGTACCTACTACAACTACACCTTTGGGTCCTGATACAACCACCTTGCACACCGCTCCACCAGCTTTTGCAACTCCAACGGCACCAACGTTTCCGACAACATGGCCTACTGCTCCGACTCCATCCCACGCACCGACCACACCACCTACACCTCCACCAGGCTCACCTTACCCACCTCGTGTTCTTCAATCTCCACCAGTGGCTACTACGACATCGACAGTTCCTCCAGCCGCACCTCAATACACAGCAGTCAAAGCAGCCCCAAAGGTTCGATCAGAGAAGAAACCTGACAAACCACGCCGCTCAGCTCCAAAGGCTTCATCCATGGGCTTCACTTCCCGCTGCACCTCCAGCTCTAGCGTCTACACCTCCACCGTCCATTCCATCAGAATTGGCAACGTTGGGCTCTACAACACAACAACTCGCAGAATCTGTCCGTCTCATTCAAGCTCAGCAGCAGATGATCCTTGACTCCCAACGCCTTCAAGAACAACGACAACAACTTCTTCACCAAGATATACCACCAATCGGCCCCACTCCTCCGATGCCATCACCCACCTCGACGCCACCTACACCACTGCCTCCACCTGCCCCGAAGGCCAGACCCATTGAACCTGCAGCTCCGGATCACAATACTTCCTCGATTCCACCTGCACCCATTCCACGTTCGTCGACATCACCATCGCGAAGACCCCGATCCAGGACCCGAAGATCACGCTCCCTTCGATCACCTGCACATTCCCATCGCAGACTACCTCCTCATCATCGTGCAGAACGACCTCGTTCTCCTCTTCCTCGACATCGATCCTCAACTAAACATCCCAAAGATCGCCGAACACCTTCCCCTTACCGACGACGGTCACCACCCAGACGACGCTCACCAACAACTCACCGGCGTCACCGTTCAAATCCTCCGCCCCGCTCAAGAACTCCCCTTCGTCACCCTCGAGGCCATGAAATTATAGTGAGACCAGCAGCACGTCCTTCGGACCCGGTTTTCATTCCCACACCAGATGTCGATGACTCCTGGGGCAATTGGAACAACAGCCACTATCCAGAAGACCACCATCGTGACACCACCCGACCCAGATCCCCTGTGGGACCACCACCTTCTGATCCACCATCAAACCCACCTGTACACGCAACAGCACCACTTGGAGCCGTGGCTTTCCGTCTACCCGATGGTGACAGCGAAACCTCCGATGCAGCAGAAGCATTTTCAATTTCACAGTTCGACAAAAATGATATCGAAATCAACGAACTTCTTTCGGCTGCTGAAGACCCACAACGAGTACGATGCCTGACAGAACTGGACCGTGATCATATAGTATCACTTCGTACTGAACTCGACCAGCCCACCAAAATCCTCTTCAACAATTTCGTTGATGAGATGTTCAATCAGTTGGCCAAGCCCTATCGTACCATGAACAATGACCTCATTTTCATCAAAGCCAGTCAGGCCACTGTCATGAACATTGCCAAGGCCTTCGCACAAGCAAGACTACTTGACTTAAGTCTGGCAAGAAGAACACAGGCCTTCTATGTGGAGCCGGAGAACCTGCTGACCATCACGGTGCCAACGGGGTTGCCCAAAAAACCTATCTATCGTGGTGAACACGCGGGCACCTACCTGAGCTATCACAAAACGAGTTGGGAATCAGTTGCCAAAATTCTTGCTGAAGACTGCGTTCGCCCAGCTAGCTGGACAAAAAACGAAGCTGGCATCCCGGCCCAGTACCCGTGCTACGGAATATTCGGCATGTCCTCTGAGATCGCCGACATCGATGAGCTGCCAGCGTATTCAGTCAAGCTATGCACATCCCAACTCTACAAAATTGGCAAAGGACAAAACCCATCAGGCCTTTTGGCCATTTGTCGCTCCCCAAAATGCATGAGGGCCCAATCTGGAGGAAATGACCAAATTCAACGCCTGTGTGCTATTCAAGGGATTGCCAGAGGAAAAGACGGTGCTACGGCAATGAATTCCAGTTGCGCATCAGTATGCTATGTCGCTTCTACTCACTCGGTTTTCCAAGGGTTGATCACCCGCACTCCACAAACCGTACGCGCATCAACTGTCACGGCACCAAGTGAACTTCCAGACAACCCACCACCCGATCATGGACCACCTGCACCATCAACCACTGCCACTGATATACCTGCACCTTCCAACCCACTACCGATCACCCACACCAGACCGGCCACTACCCACTACGAGACCACAGATCACACAACTCCAGATCACAATCGTCACTACTGGAGCAACAACTCAACATGGCACGACTCGACGCATGCTCATCGCGGCAACTATTCATCTTACCGTGAAGGTCGTTCTCGAGATCAACATCGCGAAGGCTACTCTCGGTCCCGCACTTCAGCACACGACTCCTCCAGATCGCGCTGGTAAGCACTATACCATTGCGGAGTACTTTGAAATCCAGCGAGTGCCCCAATGAAGAGAACCATTGAGCCCAGTGGCCCCGACCGACCTTTTTGGAGTAACAATGCTTCTCCCGACATTTCGGTATTCACAGCCACTTCTTCCGTCAAAACTTATATGAACTGCTGCCTGCGATCTCAATGATGTTATTCAAGGAGTTAATCTTCTATACTTTCTTCCTTGCGTTTTTTCATTGGAAAGTACTCGATTGAATGGCTGGGGCTAAGCCGAGCACCCCCTTGAGATACGGATTCACACCAAACATATTTTGACCTTTGCGAAGCGTCACGTCAGTTTACTGATAATGGCTGGGGCTAAGCCACTCACCCCATCGTGTCACATTATGTTTCACACAAACCTGGGCGTGTAGCCCTTTCGCACCCTTACCGCATTTTTCAGTTGGCTTATCGCTGTTATCCTCGTTCGAGCATCCCGTGGCTATTGTCTACACCATGGCGTCCCAGGACCTGATCTCTCAATTCAGCCAAGATTCGATTACTGTCCCTGCTGCGCAATCTGATCGCTCGCGCACACCTCGACGACCTCACCATGCATGGCATCAAACGGTACCGACGTTTCGTGGCCCTATGCATTATGCAATGACGACCCCTCGCCCCTTTTGGCATCCAGCTGGAGTACCTCCTCCACCACCACTGACTTCATCGTTCTCAACACGCCCAACTTGGACCCAGACGACACCGCCTTTCCCACCTACACCACCGACCTTCTCACAGCAACCTCCTGACCACGCAAACCTTACACCTCAACGACACACTCTCACCCCAAGATCGCCGAGACCTATGTCATCACCCGTGGGAAGTTCTCCAATCCACGAAGGCTACACTTGTCGTCCCATCGAAATCCCGCCAGTGGAACAATGGAAGCCGGACGTTGATTCTCATGACTCCAACAAGGTGAATGGTTTGGATTTCCCTTCCAAAATCCGCCAAAGCCGATTCTCCAGCTACAAAGACATCGAAGGTATGGATCCTTTACAAGTCCCACTCTGGAAGTTCTTGTACCAAGGATTACACAACACATGGCTCCGCCGTATTGCCTACGGCAGAGAAACCTTCGTCCTCCCTTTTGACAACATAGGCACTACAGTATTTATTGCTGAATTGGTCTCGCAACTACGCACCCGAAATGTGGATTTGGACAAGTTAGCCACTTTCAGGTCACGCTCCGCTGGCCAATTCGTGAACCAAAAGGATGCCACTCAGATCATGGCAAAAGAGGTTGCTCAGTTGCTTCAATCTTGGCTTCCAGCTCAACCGTCCGCTGACATCGCCAGTCAACAACGCATTCTTGAATTAGAAGCTGAACTGGCAAAGATGAAATCGGACAATGGCTCGCCACCACCTACCGCACCTGAAGGTCCCGGACCTGCTGCAACACCGATTGGACGAGCACTACAAGGACAACCATTGGCTTCAACATCGTTTGACCCTTCGTCTTTATTGATCTCCCCGGGATCTGTCAATCCATGGCTTGTGGACAACCAACCATCGTCGCTGACCGAGACACAGTACAAGAAGTGGTTGAAAGACTTGAAACTCCCTCAACACAAACAAGACACTTTGGAAAAGCAGTTGGAGAAAGTCATGGAATGGTGGCAAAACCAACCGGATGACGCGGCCAAAACCATCCAGAGAGCCAGTGTGGCGATGGGCATTGATCCTTGCAAACACAAGAGCGCGGCCACTGATGAGATTGTCCTCAAGGTCATGACGGTAGCTATGCTGATGCACTCCTGACTAGCTTCGTATTTGAACTCGCCTGGCTCAAAAGCAGCCCGAATTATACGAACTCTGGCCGTTACACATTCATGTATTCTTGCTTTGGCTTTGTTGACTCCTTTCACTTTATCCCCCTCTGTTGATGTCTTCTTTGCTTACCGGATGATCCAAACGGCATTGATGGGCCAGTATGTGTTATTACATCCACGAGCTAATTCGAAACTGCAGGCCTTGTTGAAAGGCACTCCGTTGCGGCGCATTTTCTTTTGCACATCTTGGGACGACTTACACGTCGCCCTCCAATGCTTCAAACACCCTCAAGCGGTGTACGTTCGATTTAGCCATATTGCAAATTTCCAACCGAAGTTTTATTATGTGGGTTCCACTTCTTCTTTTGTTTTGGATCGTGAACACTCGCGCTATCGGAAATTCCTGCAGGTGCAACAGAATAAATTCGTTTTGGCCGAAGTTGCCTTACGGTTTTGGTGCAGATTTGATAATTTCTGGATGTGGTCTGTCTTTCCGATCTACACCAATAAATCCAACTTTTGGGCTTTGGAACAAGCCTTAATTCAACTGTGGCAACCTCGATTGAATACTCCGTTTATTTATCAATTTTTCAATTGCCGGAAGGGACTCATTCCGCGGACCAAGTTTTCAAGTTCACGCCATTTTGGATTCTATTCGTTGTGGCGCAAGCTACGATGGAAGTCCACACCTACACAAGTACGGCGAGCTCTACACAGTCCTATTTTTGGTCGCCGAGTTCAGCTTTGGCAAATTATCCAAGACCTCGGTAGCAATTCGGTCAAGAGATTTCACATGGAAAAACGACTCCGCTCCAACGAGATTGGCCCAAATGGATGTTACTTCATTCGACGCCTCGCCAACAACTTGGGAGAACCTCAACGCTCGTACGCTATCAGCGCCATCGACCGGGCCCTGACTTTCTGGAAAGCTAAGAGAGTACGAAAACCTGTTCCGCTCCGAGCACCCTGGCTGCTGGCTACAAATTGGACTCGTCAACTCCGACAGCTTCTCACCACCCACGTCCACGGCACCAAGCACTACAACACCACTCTACAGACTCCCTCCACCGGTATTGTATTCACAAAATTCCCCTCTGTCATGGACAGTCTATGCAACCACAAAGAAGCGGCTACCAGGTGGGCTGACGGCGAGACCCCAAAATGTGCATATTCGGCCCTCCGACAACATTCACTTCCTTCTCACCAACCCGATCAACACCTTGTCCTCGACAGAGACAACCTACGTTTCGCCGATGCACCTTTTACATCCATAGTTACGGGTTCACTTCAAAACAAAATCTTTCCACCATCCAAAGAAATATACACATCCCTTTGCTCAGCTCTGCAGACATGGACTACGAGGAACTCACTCCCTTCACTGCCAAAAGTACACCTCGATGAACTCTGGCAACGGTCTATCCCCTCCCACCACACTTCGCTCCACAACCACATCACCCACAAGGACATCACACGCTTCAAGCAGCTCTTCCCGGAGGCTATCTTTCATAATGAAGACAAACGGGCTACATCCCTGCGGATTTATTGCCCCATGATCTACTTCCAGTGTCTCACCAAGACCTTCGCCGACCCATTAGTATTTCGAAAACTGGAAGGTAGCCCAAACTACATTATCGAGAAGACCATCGCCGAGATCACCAAGCAGTTTGGCAAATCATACCCATGGGCTCTTGGGGCTGGCCGAGATCTACCGAATGCCTACGTCCTACCAAAACGCAAAAAACAGTTCTTGGCAGGACGACCGATTGTTAGCTTCTTTACAGCACCTTTTCGACCCATGTTGAATTGCATTGCCAAGATGACCTACCACCTATTACCACAAGCTTTCCCTCACAACCTGGCAAAAGGAGATGTCTTTGATCTCATCCAGCACCTCAAAAACACCGATTTCGACAGTCTTCCTACACCGCGTATACACAATCAAGACCTCGCTGGCTTCTTCACGAGCATCGACGCTGATAGATTCATCGACAGCTGGCGACTCACCTTGCAGTTTCTTTCTGCCATCATGAGCACAGACCCGAACGAAATCATCTCGGTGAAGGCAACCCCGGGCAACACCACAGGAGATGTTGTCAAAGGACGTACGTGCCGCACACTGAACGTGACCCGGAAGATCTTCATTCGTGATATTGAACGCATCATTCTGATGTCCTTGAAGATGACCCAATTCTCCATCGGCACCTCAGTCTATGAACAAATCCGAGGCTCACCCATGGGTTCCCCTCTGAGCCCAGCCCTTTGCATGATGGTCGTCGCCCTGTCGGAAGAAATTTGGTACCGAACCTACCGCACTACCCTGACAACCATGGACCTTTCAGCTCGCCTACTTCGCTATGTGGACAACAGACTTTGTCTTGCAGATCCTTCCTGGGACTACGAAATCTCTTTTACCAACTTTTTGCACCCGGAGTTCTACGGCAAACCAATCATTTTGGAAACGGAACCAGATCAAGAGTTCCTGGGCTTTTGCATTGAGTTCGAACCCTTCGCACTACGCTACAGCCCTCCACGTGACTTCAACCAAGTTATGGCACCATTTTCTGCATCACCTTTGGCGGTGCAATTATCAGGTTTTGTATCACGACTTTTTCTGGTCGCCAAATGTGCGCACCCTGCCCTGGAACGGACTCGAGGTTTTGCCGCGTTGCATCGTTTGTACAGAGCAGCAGGTTTTTCTGAATCCGATTTAACAGCAGCTGCCAAGCCTATTCGCCGATATCTTCACACGTCGTCACTGTGGTAAAATCATTTGCTGCTCAGTCGTTACTGTGTCCCAGTTTCACGTTTCACCTCAATGTCGATGTATCACTACCAGCAGGAAATGACAATGTTTCACCTGCATTTTTCCGGCGACATCCCAGCTTGTTCACCCTCAATTCGCTCCCGTTTACACTGTTGGAACTTGTCCGACCTCGCGCGATGGCTTCTTCGTCTCCTACCACATCAATTCCGCTTCAAGAACCTGTTTTTCTTCAGTTTCTTCACGATGTACATCATGCATATCTTCTACTACACCGGGCAATGGCCTTACTACCACCAACACTTATTCCCAACATTGAACCGACACCTTTACCCAGCACCGAAGTATGGAACCAACCCGAAGGACTCCGACCGGACTATTCGGATTCTACCAATGCCTTTATTGATGCTGTACACCTTCCTCCACCTGACCTTGATGAAGAAGAAGTCCTCATGGATGATTTATTGCAGCCCAATCTTCCAGAGCCACATCAACATGTTGCTGCTCCGCCACCGGATGCCCTTCCAGATCCTTCGAAGCTCTCAGCGACGGCATCGACACCTCCGAAACGCAAGCAGAAGGCCAAAGCAACTCCCAAAGCACCTGCAAAGCGCCGTCGCATTCAAGACCAGTCGCGATCCCGGCCTCCTAGCCCTTTGACCACTTGGACTGCAGAAGAAAAACAAAAACTTCGGACTTTGAAATCCGATGAGAGATCCCGGTTTTCCTGGCGTGTGATTTCAACCAAGATGTGCAAAACCGAAACGGACGTTCGATCAATGTGGAACAAGCTCAAGGACACGCTTGGCTAATTATTTGCGGATCGTTTCGATACGGAAAAAAGGACTTGCGGCCAGAACGTTTCACAACCTCTGATATTATGTTGTGTTAGTCTCACCATCCCGTGGCGCGGCTGAATCATTTCACCCACTTGTCGTTGAGTTACACGTGTCTCACCCCCCGTTGCATCGATGACAAATTTCAACCATATGAACCTTTATTGTACACTTGCAGCCAGCTATTTTTACTATGTCCCTCCGCATTCACCTGGATCGATATTGTTTGCAACGAGCCATGGCCAGCGACCACATCTCGCCTACCAGACGATCACGTTCTCCAACCAGAGCACCGTCTTCCTCTACGGGTACCTCACCGTTCCACCGACCACCAGGCTGGACACCTCCGTCCACTACGCCCCATCGACCGGTCATCTTACAACTGGATTTAAAGCCTATACAGCAGCTTGCGGATAGAAACCCGTACTTCAACATTTTGGCACCCAAGGTCGCAGGCAACCTCTCGACGGCAGCATATGACAGCCTCTTCCAGACCTTCAAAGTGATCTATCCTGACTACGCTAGCAGCCATTTTGTTTCTGACTTGAAAACCTTGGTGATGGATACAATTCTACAACGATGGTCGATACACCTCCAGTCTACGGACTTCTACATGATGATTGATACGGACCAAGGCGCCCATATGCTTGACGACCTCCCTCATTCTATTTTGGACATCTTGAACTGGTATTATCCTACCTGGAAGACCCACCAGCACTTGGATGCCTTCACTTCTCGCGAGTGCTCACCTCTTGCATTGACACCCCACCCAGATCCACACGATACGGGCTTTGCTGTGCAAATTCAAGTTATTCCTCGAGGGCATCCTTTCGTTACGGCAACGAGATCCACCAGACTGACGCTTGGATCCTGAGACAAACAGCTGCCAAACAGGAAAAGAAAACAGAGACTCGTCGCGGAACCGTCGGATTTTTACCTATGAAATTCACCTTCATTATTATCATTACTACTCGCAGACTTCCAGTTCCTTCGAGTTAGGCGGAAGAGACCTTTGACTTATGGTGTTTCTATTGAAGCTCTACTCTTTGACCTCTTTTTCGGTATCATTTGGCTCCAGACACCTTTCAAATTTACATTCATTCATATCATGGCGAACGACACTTTTGACGTTTCACCCCGGATGCTTCCTTCACCCTACGCGACGACTTCTACCAATCCGACTGCCCCATCTCCACGGCCTGAAGATCCGACATCAGCATCATATATTCCTCGCGTGGCCAGAATGATTCCTGACTCTACCACCGTTCACACTATTTTCATCAAGAAGATCACTTACCCCTTCACTTCTCGACCTGATGAACTTTGGATCTTGGAACGGACAGAAGATGGTAGAGAAACTTGGAAGCCGTTGGAAACTTTTTTGGAGAACCTTCACCTCACGCGTGACCGGGCTACACTGCCAACCAATGGCGACAGTACTATGATGTACCCGTTCTTTCGCCTTCTTCATCTACGGCAACATCCTTTCCTGTTCTTCCACATCCTGAACATACCAATGTACATGTCTCACAACCGTTTGATGCCATACCTAATCAAATTCATATTCTCCAATCCTGCTGGGGACGCTCTGCTCAACATCATTCACAAGGTACGACTACATCCTTATCCTGGCCACCATGGAGATCTACACCACCATCCTCACCATCGGAACCAATTCGCAGAACTCTTCACCCTCATATCTCTTCCACACCCTCACCTCACCCACATGGACAAGTACCACCTGACGAACCGGGCCCTATGGATATGTCAGACTCCAGCGTGTAAAGCATCGCTCCGATTTGCGAATGGAAAGAAGACCGATTCTTTATGATTTACAAGTGCGTTCAACTTGGTACACTACTCCTTTCAATTATTTTCACGTTATTCCTCTCCGTCTTTGTCGGTGACTTTGCAGCTTTGGCTCAACTATCTCATTAAGACGCCATGGCCCCATCTTCTTCTCGTCCTCATCCATATCGTGCTACATCAACGGTTAACACACTCCAAGGCCCTAGATCAGCCGCATGGCTCGCTGGACCAGGAAGCCTTCCAGGAGACATCGGCCCACCTCCCTACAGACCCGTTTTGGTCCTGGTGGATTACTCTCCTTTACAGGAACTGACACATCGCAGCGAACCTGATCATGCCCTATACAGTGTTCTAGTCAACGCAAACTTCAGAAACGTCAGTGCTGGAGAACTTGAAGCTCTTTTCACCTGGGCACGTCACTTTCAACCTGACGAGGCGGGCATCTTTCCATTTAGAGATCTACGCACCGCATTGACCACGAGATTACGCACCCAATGGGACATCCATGTGGTACCTTCCGATTTGGAATTTCGCTACGCAGATCTTCAAGGAGATGTTTTCCAAGTACCAAACGATTGGACCATCATACAACTTTTGGAAGAATACCGACCTGAATGGCGCATTCGGCAGTACAATACATCCAATCTACTTGGCTGGTACCAGGTACCTCACAACCTTTCGTATTGCGACTCCGATGCCATAAAGTTCGTCAAGGTGTGATCCTACCGTAACTTTACACGGTGACCAGACAGCGGAAAAAAGACAATAAGATTTCATCACCATCTAGATGAGCCTCAGAGTGCAAATATGTTTTGTCGTGTATTTGCTTCATCTTTCAATTTATGACGTCGCCAACGTGTTAGTCCCTTTTCTATTTATGGCTTTTCCATTGATCTTGACTGGTCCTTATATGCTCCCTCAGCTTTTGGTTTTCTCAACTTCCTTCGATTGACCGTTTCACCCATGGAGAACAAGCGTGACGCAACGGTGGCGGGCTTGGGATGGCCTTCGACTTCGAACCGTGGAACCCCATCCACACATCCTGATGCAAGTACTATTGAAGCTCCTGCCCACACGACCTCGACTCCTTCGGCATCCTTGGAAGCAATGACTACACCCAATGACCCAGGCACTACGATGCCAATGGACACATACTCAGCTCCGCCTCAACCTGCCGTACCTTTCCCGACACAGGATTGCTCAACTTTCAACGCTCTTCGTCACACGCGTTTCTCCTCACGAGTGGTTCACCAAATTCACTTCAAGATCTTTACTCACTCAAACAACACCAGGGAGTTATTCATTGAAGAGATATCGACCTCGGGAATTTCCAAATGTCGTGATCCCGAACACTATTTTTACGCTCTCTCCGGCAATTGGGAGTGGTCTTTGCGAACTGCAGACTATTGGCGCCATCATTTTGAGATTCCTCTATTACACGGGCACAATCCTTTTCACAATGTCCCCATTGAGACGACCTCTTCTCCAGATGAAACTGGCCTGGCCACCAGGATCCAGGATTTGGCCAAACAATTATCAGATACATTGACGGCTGCGACGGCATCTGGGGAACTCAACGAGACATGGATGGTTGAACACATGAGCTTCCACGATGCGATCCAAATCCTTCAACAAGCTTCGAATTTCCCTTCTGAATAAAGTGATCGCCGGTATGTATATTAGTTTTTTGAAGGTTCACATCAACTCGTGCATCGTCACATCCGCACACCAAGCTCTTCCAAAGATGAAACCCTGCTACGGCGGGGTGTGTGTGTGTAACATCTGAACAGATGTAAAACTTCTTTGATTCAAATCTGTTCACATTTGCAGGGAATCTTTCACATTTGCAGGGGGCCAGGAACCCATGACTGTCTGTCCTGGCCAACGAAGACCAGACAGCATGGGGGTGAAAACGTACCTGCGATTTTTTGAACTGTTGAACAAGCTGTCGTATTCATTATTTTGCAATCATTGCGTGTGAATGGCGAGGGGCTAAGCCAAGTACCCCAACACCATGATTTTATTTCTCCACGGTTGCCACAATCTGTATTTTCGCCGAAACCATGTCGCCGACAGTATTTGTGATTATTTCGCCGAGCCACGTCGCCGATTGTATTTTGATTATTTTGCCTTGTCATGTCGCTGATGTATTGTTGGAATCTGGTTTGAACTCTGTTGGACAATATTGGATGTTCTACTTCGGTTTCGAGAAGTACTACAAGAGTCTCTAACGTAAAACAAATGGTCTAGGCTGGTTTGCACGTTTCAGGATTCAGTTCCTGCCGGATCATATAATGATCCATTCTTGTCTAGAGTGTGTGTGTGTGTGTGTGGGGGCAACCCCTGTTCCGAAGGGCTTTTATCACATGTCCAACTTTAAGTTAAGGCTCCCAATTTCCAAGCAGGGGCACACGGCATCCTTGACCCACCGTGTGCAACGAAGCTATGGTCTTGGATGGGATATCAGGGCTGATCACCCTGACGTACCTGCAGTTGGTCACGATGTTCTTTCATTATCCAAGCTTTTTGATGACTTTCAGGTTATTATTTTGTCATATGCATGAATAATTCGAGAAATCGGAGTCCGTTACGCCTTTTTCAGTATTTACCCATTTCTGCGACTTTTGTCCAATGTGGACAAAGACGGCCTTCCTGGACTATGCATGTAAACAGCATAATCAGTTCAGGTACCCTTTCGGGAATGAAAAGACTCATAGACGAGATAGGGTCTTTCAAGTGTGTATCCGGCAGAGAATCCGTCATGGTCCTGTCGTGATCCGGTAACTGCCGGCGTGTGAACAGTATCCCTCTGATTTGGCTTCGGCCCTCAACTTTTTCACCACCAAAAATGGGGGTATGTCTGGTCCTTGTCCAGAGAAAAACAACAAGGCAATACCACTGGGTCGTCTTGACCATGAATCGTAGCCATCGGTATTTCTTTGAACCGTATCAGATATGATTTGGGACTAATTTTCCCTTCCGTCCCCTCGAGATGAGTAATTCGTATTACGGACTTCCATTTTCCAATGGAGATCGAAGATCTCTATGGAAATCGTCGTGCATGGCTTTTTCTCAGGCGTTGAAGAATCTCTGAAAAATCTCTGAAAATCTCTGATTGCACTTTGTGCCTCTGAATTGCTCTGATTCACTCTGAACATTCGGGGTTATTCCTGAACAAAGGCTTCCGGGCCCTCCTCTGAAACAACTATGAGTCGCCAAAAGAACAAAGCAGAAGAAACAACAATAGAACATTTAGACTTACTCGTAGGACGGATCAGTGAGAGTTTCGATGCAGTGTTTTCACGGTACTTCAACTTTCAGTTTCTGTACAGACATCCTGGCTCAACCGACATGTTTTTCACCATGAAGCCAGTCACTGAAAACGTATCACACGTTGGTACTTGTACAGTTGACCTTTTCTAGTTGTATGTTGTCAATTGTTGTCATGGTTTTTCCATTTTCCATTTTCCATTTTCGACACGTAGAGTTGCAGTCATGTCATACAATGTGTTTTTCATTGCAGGGGACTACAGCCGTCAGGCGGCTAAAGCACCACCGCCTCGAGCAACGGCTGCCGTGGTTTCGACGTTGAGACCCAAGAGTGAGGTCCGGCCTCCACTGCCAATTACTGATGGTACTGCAAGTTTCGACCCTCCTAGAATACCACCGGGACCAATGTCTGTAGTCCTTGAAGGTGTTCAGAAAACCGGTAGACCACCAGCTGCACCGAGAAGTTTGGCACCTTTACAACGTCCACCACTGAGATCCAGATCTTCTCGATCCCGTAGACCTCGTCAAACGAGATTTAGATCCGATAGCCGTGCACGATCTCGGTCCCCAGGACCTAGTGTCAGTGAAGTTCGATCAGATGCTCGCTCTTTACAGCAAGCCCATCATACATACCCACCAGGGAATTGGGAAACTTCACTAGGAGTATTTGATATTTACGGTCACAGCGGCCAATTTCAAGAAAGACCTCCACCGCCGCCACCACCACCCCGTCCGGTGGTGCAACAGACCGTTCTTAGTGCTCCGAGTGCATCTTTGAGTGCGCCTTTAGGTAGTGCTCCTTTTAATGTGTTTTTGATTCCGAGAACGCCGTCAGGCCATGTCCCGCTAAATGATCATGAGCATTCCTTGTTTGAAATCCTTTTGAATCAACAAGTCAAGGAGCATCCCACTTCTGAAGCCTTTTTGCAACATGTAGCCAAGCTACTGGCACAGGCTGACATTTTTTCACACATGAGAATGGCCACGTACGATCCCAGCTATTACGGATGGAATCAGGGATCTGACCAACCGGCTCCAATGGAGCATTTTTACCTTTTGCCGATCTCAATTTTGTATGATAGAGCCAACCTTCCAGCGGGGATGCCACCGACACCAAGACGGGCGGCACCAGACCGAGACCTCGATGAAATCATCCATCTGGCCTTCACGCATGCCAGAAAACTTGGTAATTTTTGTTGCCGTTCTCAAAGCAGGTAAGCTGGCACCTAGCAAACTCCACTTTGCGGAAAGTGAAAGTTTCTTTGCTCAGGGATTTAAAGTAGGATACACCTCGTGGGAGGCGCGCGAATTAGGTCGTATCTTGCACAATGGGACGAATCTCAGCAAGAACGAATGCGGTGCCATATTTAGCCTAGCCTGGGGCACAGGCAAAACTGTGCACAATGGAGGAGAGGGTGAGTGCATTGACCTCACCCGTGGCCCGAATTCGCAAGGATGCGTGCATCACAAACGTGGCCGCATTTGACAGGTATGCTTAGCGATCTGATGCCCAAGCTCCGGTCACGTTTTATTGAATCTTCATTCAGCTTGATTTTTCATTCGATATTGAATTAAACTTGACATTTGACTGAATGCCATAATGGCTCAGATCATCACTTCGATCTTGCCGACCGATTTTCTTGAGCAGGCTGAAAAGTCGTGCTCATTTAATTCAACACACGTACCCTTAGTCACAAACCCGAACTTCTTTGCATGAATTAGCACCGCTGTATGTACAGACAAGATTTCCGCCTTCAGACATTGACAGTGTCCGGCCCTGTCATTTCTCCATTGTGCAGGCTTGTTCCGCACCGATTTTGATTTTGATTTTGCGTCAGATTAGAAGTGCAGGAGTCCGAAGTTAGACATTTTTGACACTGTCGAATTTGGCCATGGCCACAATGAACGGTCGTGGAGCAGTACGCTTCAGAAATTTTGATTCAACCTTGTTTCGATCGTCTTGTAGTCAGATACGTCGAGAAGTCGACAACAGGTTTCCCATTGTACAGAAAAGACCACCTTCAGACCTCCGTTTCTCAAGTCTATCTCAAGTCTTTACAGACTTGGACTTTAGTGGCACAGTCCAGTTTAAAAGGAACTTGTCTCCCTGCATTCTCATCCTCCCTCTCACACATTGGTCCTGCTCTCAACCCTTCTGTTTCTTGTGCATCATTAGAATTGTATCATCCGGAACCTTCCATCTTCGTTTGAGCGGGCTCAAAATTTGTGCTCATTTAATTCAATACACTCCCTCGTGCAAACCCCAACGTCTTTGCATGAATTAGCACCGCTGTATGTACAGACAAGAATTCATTCTTCAGACATTGACAGTGTATGGCCCTGCCATTTCTCCATTTTGAAAGCTAGTTACGCACTGATTTGAATTTCCGTCAGATTAGAAGTGCAGGACTCGGAAGTTAGACCTCTTTGACACTGTCGCATTTGGCCGTGACCACATTGAACGATCGTGGAGCAGTACGTTTCGGAAATTTTGATTCAACCTTGTTTCGATCATCTTGTAGTCAGCTGCGTCGATACGTCGACAATAGGTTTCTCATTGTACAGCTGAGACCACCTTCAGACCTCCTTTCTCAATAATTTCAATTCTTTGCAGACTTGGAGTTTTATGTGTTGCAATTCTTGAACAAACACTGATGTCCACACTGCCAGGCATCAGATTTGGGACAATGTATCTGCCGGAACCTTCCGTCTTGGTTTGAGCGGTCTCAAAAAGCCATGCTCCTTTAATTCAATACTCGTCGTCACAAACCCGAACTTCTTTGCATGAGTTAGCGCAGCTGTGTGTACAGACAAGAATTCATTCCTCAGACATTGACAGTGTTTGGCTCTGCCATTTCCCCATTATACAAGCTTGTTTCACATTCATGTGGCAAAGCCTGCAGAAATGTGTGACTTTTGCCTATTATACAAGTTTGTTTCACACTCATGTGGCAAAGCCTGCCAAAACGTTTGGCGTCAGATCCGAAGTGAAAGAATCGGAAGTCAGACATCTTTGACACTGTCAAATTTGGCCACATTGAACAATCGTGTAGCAGTACCTTTCAAAACCAAAATGTTTCAACCTTGTTTTGATCATCGTGTAGTGTAGTGAGATACATTAATACGTCGACAATAAGTTTCTCATTGCACAGAAAAGACCACCTTCAGACCTCCGTTTTTCAAGTCTTTACAAACTTGGACTTTAGTGGCAGTCCAGTTGAACTGGAACTTGCTTTCATTGCATTCTCACTGTGCATCGGGCTCAAAAGTCGTGCTCATTTAATTCAATACTTGTAGTCACAAACCCGAACTGAATTAGCACCGCTGTATGTACAGACAGGATTTCCATCTTCAGACATTGACAGTGCCTGGCCCTTGCCATTCCTCAATTGTGCGAGCTTGTTCCGCACTGATACTGATTTGGATTTTGCGTCAGATTAGAAGTGCAGGAGTCGGAAGTCAGATATCTTTGACATTGTCGAATTTGGTCATGGCCACAATGAACGGTCGTGGAGCAGTACATTTCAGAAATTTTGGTTCAACCTTGTTTTGCTCATCTTGTCGTCAGATGCCTCGATGAGTCGACAATAGGTTTCTCATTGCACAGAAAAGACCACCTTCAGACCTCCGTTTTTCAAGTCTTTACAGACTTGGACTTTAGTGGCAGTCCAGTTGAACTGGAATTTGTTTTTCCTTGCATTCTCACTGTGCATTGGGCTCAAAAGTCGTGCTCATTTAATTCAATACTCGTAGTCACAAACCCGAACTTTTTTGCATGAATTAGCTCCGCTGTATGTACAGACAGGATTTCCATCTTCAGGCATTGACATGTCTCGCCATTGCCATTTCTCCATTGTGCAAGCTTGTTCCGCACTGATTTGGATTTTGCGTCAGATTAGAAGTGCAGGAGTCGGAAGTCAGACATCTTTGACATTGTCGAATTTGGCCATGACCACAACGAACGGTCGTTTCAAATTTTGACTCAACCTTGTTTCGATCATCTTGTAGTCAGATACGTTGATAAGTCGACAATAGGTTTCTCATTGTACAGAAAAGGCCACCTTCAGACCTCCGTTTCTCAAGTCTTTACAGACTTGGACTTTAGTGGCAGTCCAGTTGAACTGGAACTTGTTTTTCATTGCGTTCTCATCCTGCCTCTCACACATTGAGTGTCTGGCCCTGCCTTTTTCCTCGTTGTGCAAGCTTGTCTCGCATTTTTTCAGAGTCCAAGTCTCCACCGGATTTTTAATCACAGTTAGCCTTTTCGCATTAGCATATGTACAGAAAAGTTTTTATCGATCCGATGTTTTCTCCGCTTACCGTATTTTTCAACCAGATGAAGCAGCACGTTACGATGATTGTTGGCGACAAAAAACGGTTTTCAAGTGGGGGGTCACCCGGTATCCGAGGTTTTATGACCACCTGTGAACGTGTCGCTTTCTGCCTGCACTTGTGTTTCCTTTTTCTGACCCTGAGTCAGTACCCGATTTGCACCAAATTCGAGATTGTGTATCCGCGGGATCTGCCCGTCTCAGAATGAGTGGACTCAAAAAACCCGGGCTCATCTAATTCGAACAATACGTTGAAAGACGCACTGTTGAATATCTTCAACCTGACATTCGTCAGATTAGAGATTGCGTCTCTGCGGGATCACTCCGACTCAGAATGAGTGGATTGAGAGGCCGGGCTCATTTAATTCATTTAATTCGAAAATACACGTATCCGACCAGTTTGATTTCCAGTAGCTTCGCGCAGCTGGGCGCCTTATATGTACAGAAAGGTTTTTCCCAACCTGACGTCTCTTGGTCACACTGTTGAAGCTGTTGATGTCGATGACCGTGATGGCATAACCAATCTCATCGAGTCCGTACTGGATGTTGGTCAATCCTCTGGCACTTGAGTTGCATTTGTAGATGAGGTCCGTGATCAGTATGGTCTTCCCGAACCGGAACTTCCCTGCCAACATGTCCTTCTCCTTTCGTACCAAACCAATGGCCTCTCCACAATGGTTCCTCCGATGCCTGAAGACAGGCCTCGTTTCCACTGGAAGTAGTCTTGGTTCGTCGCCTTCGACTCATCGTCCTCGGTAATCATCACTGTCATTGATCCAACCGATAGGTAGTAGTTCTGATGCAGCATCCCCCCACGCTTCACGGCTGCGTTGTAGATCCTCAGCCATTCCATGTCACTGAGGGGGTATGAATTGTCTGCAATCTCCCTCGTGTTGCCGAGTCCGAGGCAAAGGCAAGTGTAGGTGGCCACCCTCCTCAGGTATTGTCGCCACGTTGATTGAGCACTGTTTGCCATCGGTCCTTGGACATGTGACAATGCGAACTCGCCACAAATCTCGTGGATGTTCAACTTGGATCTCACCGGTGTGCCCGTGTAGTCCAGCAGCGACTTGTTGTATGTCACCACATACATCGGCTTTTGCGCTGCGACATATTCAGTCTCGGGCACATCACGTCGCGTTGGCATCGACTTTGCCGTAGGTTTGGGCTCAGCCCGTGGTGATGGTGGTGGTCCAGCTGAACCAGATGATTGTGATCCCGCTGCGCTTGACTGTGGTGGTGGCGTCGGAGTTGCTGGTCTCGCCTTTGGTGGTGGAGTTGGGTAAGGCCGTGGCCGTGGTGGTGCCTTATACTCAGGTGGCGGCCCAGGAGGCTACTTTGGCACAAACCTGTTCACCCTAGGTCTTGGGGCTGTCGGGTCTGAAATCGTGACCCACTCTGGCACTTGTCACACACCGTCTTTGAACTTCAGCACCTTCTTCCATCCACTGGCTGCCACTTGTGCCCCAGATTGTCCTCCACCGGCTTGTGTCTCCGTGAGGGTCGTCATGAATTCCCTCAACGCTGAGAAGCATGCATTGCGCTTCTTGATCTCCGCGTGGTTGCCTTCCTCGACATTGATGACATTGTAGCCGTGGTTCTCCAGGATCTCGGAAGTGAGCATCATGGACTCCTGAACACGTCTGATGTACTCGTTGATCTTTGCCAAGTTCTCCTTGGCAATGTGCGAGAACCTCGTGTAGACGGGCAGTTTCTTCTTCCATCGGTAAACCATTGGAGCCAGAGCTAAGATACAGGTGAAGTGATTCACACCACCAGCTCGCTCACGGCCCAGCTTGGTCTTCTGCTCGATGAGGTCTGTGATCGTCGTCTCCAACGTCATTGGATCGATGAACTCGCCCTCGTCATCCACCTGTTGGTTGTAGCATCTCCATGCATGTCCCAGGTGCATAACTTGACGTTGCCATTCATCAAGAGCTGCATTGAATAGATTCTGCGTATTCTTGGACTCCCACGTCGAGCCGATGTTGAAATAGTGGAGCTCTCGATGTATTGCTCTGAACGATATGGTGATTGGGGCGTCAGGATCGGACGGGTTGAGAGTTCCGTCCCTCGCACTCAACCATGTGTCCTCGGCAGGCACCGACTGATCGACTCCACGTAGATCACCGCCATATGGTCGCATCCTGAATTCACGAAGATGATCACGTAGCATAGCCAAAGTAAATGCTGGATCTTGCTTGATTGCATGAGGCACATGGAAGTTCTTGATGTACTCCCACATGTTTCCCAAACTGTTGATGCATCCAATAGTGCAAAACCCAAGAACTTTGTGGTTGTTCCGTGACGCCAGCTGGACAAGCGTTTTCATGTAGGTCGTGCATCTATCCAAGAAACGTTTGGCTCCTTGGTTCAACTCTTCCTGACACTTGACCAACTCCAAAACCTGAAGGAACAAAGTGATGGCGTCGGCGTCCACCTCAGATCGGTTTGATGGTATTTTGCCCAAGAAGCACGCAGATGCCGCAGCGATTGGACTGATCCCAATCGCGTGCCACTTGTCGACCGTGCTGTCCGGCAGGCTGCTACTCGATGGCTTGTATTCCTTGTACGATGGCGGGATAACACTGCGTTTCCCGTTGTCCCTCAATGTCACGAGGATGGCACGGATAGCGTTGATGTCGCTCTGCGCCGAGCCAATGATGGCCGAGTAGTTCGACATGGCTATCGCCTAAGGATCCCGTACTACACAGCGCAGGCTAGCTTCTGGGGTTCCGGTCACCTCAGAGTCACGTACTAACTGCTGTAGATATATACGCAGTTTTCCGATCACCTGTTCGGCGATGCACGACGAGAAGGAAGTCGAAAAAGTCGTAGACAATTGACCCCCCATCAATTGGATTCAATTGGTAACCTGAGTTAACGGTGCTGGCGCTGAATGGACATCCCCTCATGTGATATCTCATCAACCACATAAGATCCGTTGCTATTTCTTCAGTGTCATGGGTAATGGAAACTGCAGTCTTCTTTGCCGAACGTCTATCATGCTTGCAACTGCTGCATGTATCGTCCACCTTCGACCACAACTCCTTGAACCGAATAGACATGTGTCGACGCACTGACTTGAGAATAATGTCGACAATCTGATTGGTGTAGGTCTGTGTAACTCTTGTTTCTCGGCCTTCACATTTTCCATGTTCATGATTCCGATCACACTTCTTGTGTAGACCAAATTTGACCCCCCACGATACGATCCTCCATGGCTTCTTGATTGGAATACGTTGATCACCAAACTGTGTTGTAAGACCATACATGCATCCATCGGAGTCATGAATATACGAGTCTGTACCGTTGATCATGCACTTCATCCTCTCATCATTCCAGTAGTCACAACCTCTAGGTAATTCCAATAGGGCCATGGCATCCAACTCAATCACTTTCAATAAGCATGTTGAAAACCCTTCCCATAACTTCCAGTAGAGACGTGCTTTGGCATGAATCATATGAGCTGTTGCATTGCTAACTCTTTTGTTCAGCCTGTTCCACGGCGATCCACCTGTGCACGGTCCAGCGAAGAAGACACAGTCCTTGTTGCTGCGGAGGCATCTCCTCCACTTCGCACTCCCATATCTGGAGAGAAGGTCATCATCCTCTGTGATCAACTCCAAATGAAAAGATGTATCCATGATTTCTCTGTACCTCTTTGTCATCAAACTCGAGGGTTCGGCACACATCAGTATCATAGCAGGTGTACTTTCGGGCAACTCTTGCATTGTAATGGCGATGTTCTTTCCCAAAAACTTCGTATTGTCAAGATCATGAATAGATCTGTAGAACGAAGACTTCATCTTGCTGGTGGTTAGCTTTGTGCTTTTGTGCCTGCTATTTTTTTTTGATTATTTTGATCACCCACACATCTAATGCTTCTACTCCCTCACTACAGCCTCTTCATAAGTCGGAAGTTAGACTTCAGAAAGTCGGAAGTTAGAGTTAAGAAGTTAGACAAAAAAACAAATTCCCAGCACTTCCAAAAGTGACGGATTAAGATAAAGAAAGGTTTCTCTTTAACTAATTAAGGAATGTTTCCTTACAAAAAGGTTCCTTAAATAACACAACCTTCCTTATTTAAGGAAAAACGTTTAATTAAGTTTTTCTGTAATGAAGCAATGGCAATGTTTTCCCTTAATTAGGGAAACAACATGTCCTCAAGAAAAGGTTTTTAAGCGAGGTTTCCTTAAACAACGAGGGTTTCCTTAATTAACAGCTTTTGGAGCTCCTGGGACCTGGTCATTTTTGGGAGTGCCGGACGGTACCCAGCGGTGGCGGGTATCTGTTTGCTTCAAATGTTTCAACATTGATCAGAATTCATGATGTATTTTGGCCCAAAAACTTTCAAACGGTTTGAGCCTGTTCTGTGACAGAAAAGGTTTTCAACAAAAAATGCAACGCAAAAAAAATGTTACGCAACGCTTGTGTGTTTCTAACATGTTTTGAAAACAAAGTTGACATAGAAATTGTGGAGAACGTGTCATGCGTTTTTTTTACATAAACGTACACTGATAGGCATCATATTCAGTGAAGAACTTGCTGGCATTTTTTTTGCTAGACTTGAAATGCATTTATCTTCTGAGAGAGGGGGGGGCAGGGCGTTCCCAAAAAGCAACGATATTTCTTCAATGGGAATTCCAGGATCCTAAAATGGATGTACTGTACCATATAAGGCCATATTTTGGAGGGATATCCCCTTACATAACCCTAATATTACCAAACCTTTTTAAGCCTTTGTTGTTGTAAAATGGTCAGGGCTGGCAAATTACACCCAACCCATGTGTTTTAATAGAAAAACACCGGCTTAAAATATTTTATTGCTGGTGTCAAAAATTGCGCCCTATCAGTGTCATGAGACTACGACTACAACGACGACTACCACTACGCCTCAGCCTCAGTCAAATGATGCCTTAATGGTGTCATGATGATGCCTTTATGGTGTCAAAGAAGTGATGCCTTAATGGTGTCATAATGATGCCTTACTGGTGTCAAAAAAGTGATGCCTCAATGGTGTCACAATGATGCCTTTATGGTGTCAAAGAAGTGATGCCCTAGTGGTGTCACAACATTGATGCCTTAATGGCGTCAAAGAAGTGATGCCTTAATGGTGTCACAAAATTGCCTTAATGGTGTCAAAAAAGTGATGCCTTAATGGTGTCACAACATTGATGCCATGATGGTGTCATGATGATGCTGTGACAGTGTCATGCCACAGTGAAGATTAAGATACCCACCAAGTCCAGAGTCTGGACCTCAGCATCGTTTAGTTTTTGGGTCATGTTTTTTTGGGTTCAAAGTAGTCAGAAAGGTTCAAAGGTAACAAACACCAGAAAGAACCATCCAAAGTCTTCAAGAATAATTTTGTCTCATAGTCTTGGTCCCCATCTAAAACTATCCATACTATACTGATTGGTTAGTGACAGTGAAGTGCCACACCCCACAAAACATGTTTGCCCCTGGATGAAACAGACCCCCATGGCATCTTACCGTTTTGTTTTTGGCACCATCGCGGCGCCAGTAAAAGACACCATTACGGCATCTTATCAATTTCATGGCACCATCACGGCGCCAGTAAAAGACACCATCACGGCATCTTATCAATTTCATGGCACCATCACGGCACCAATAAAAGACACCATCACGGCATCTTCTCAGTTTCATGGCACCATCACGGCACCACAAGAAACCAGGTTTATAACCCCCATTAATAATAGATATGATTGTTATCTAGGAGAAACAATAGTGAACAAATATATTTATATTATATATATATAGTTTCAATGGATTAGGACTTATTTACATGCCAGTATAAGACACCATCACGGCATCTTGCTTGAGGCCCGGATTCCTGCCTGAACTTGGTCACCAAGTTGTGTTCCTTGGCCTTGGCCGGATGCAGCATGGTGCCAGGAAACCCATGGGCCAGATCATGTCTGGCGTAAATGTGTGTTTAGGTGATGAAACATGCAAGAACATGTATGACTCCATTCCACCCAACCGCTTGCTGTTTTTTTTTGCCACCGAGCAATCCGATGGGAGCATGCTGGGGATGAAAGATGTTGACGAAAACCAAGTGGGTATGGCTCAAAATATTGAATCTGACACATCCATTCCCTAGGACATTCAATCTTTTTGATGATGATTGCAAACTATGACATTTCAAACTGCTAAACATCAATCTCCCCAGACTAGACTTGTCAAGCAGGTTTGAACCGGAACGTGTTGGAACTCAATCAATTGTAAAACTGGCTTTATTTCGTTATGATGCCGTGTCAACAAATGGAATTAAGTACATAGGATGCTTTGCTCATATTTTTCCTTAAATTTCAAACCTGCTTGACATAAAAACTGGTACACGCTGCTCGGCCACCATCAGATGTTGCAAAATGTTGCAAACAAAAAAATAGAATCTTCCAGAAGTGACAAGGAATATATTGGAGGATAACATGAACAAGCAATGAGTTAATTTCAGCTCAAACTGTTTGCAACACCTGATGGCAGCTACAGCTCCTGTGCGCTGGCTACAGCTTCTGTGCGTTGCCTGCCATGATCTGCCACGATGTCCTATGATGGGGTGTTTTTTGAAAAGTGTGTGTGTGTGCGTGCGTGTGTGTGTGTGTCTGCGTGTGGTGCCTTTTTGTTTGTAGATCAAGGCGGGCCTACCGGCGGGCAAGGCCGTCGTACTTTCTCTGCAGGCGACGCCGATCCACCTCTTCTTGGGTCAGAAGATCTTTGAGTGCCTGGATTCAGGAATGCAGGAATTAAACACAATAATAGTTCGCACATTGGCTATGGATCAGATTGATCAGCCCCAAAACGGATGGTTGCCTACTCAAACATACTCAAACTGATTTTGATCCAAACCCATGTAACAACCAGGCCTCTATGCGGCGCTTGAGCACCCGTATCTCCTCTCCTTTCGTCGCCCCCTCCTTCTCAAGCTGCTCAACGGCAGCTTCCTGTCGCTTCAGCCGCGCCAAGAGGTCCTTTGCGGCTGAACGAAGGGCCGCGTTCTCCCTCATCAGCTCCTGGCATCTCAGAAAGTTGTAAACATCATCACGGCATCTGATATTACAAAAAAACTAGACACCATCACGGCATCTACTGTATTTAAGAAAAAACTAGACACCATCACGGCATCTATTTAAGAAAAAAACTAGACACCATCACGGCATCTATTACAAAAAACTAGACACCATCACGGCATCTTTAAAAAAGAGATCTAGACACCATCACGGCATCTATAAGACACCATCACGGCGTCTCAGTCAAGTTTGTAGACACCATCACGGCGTCTCAAGTTTGTAGACAACATCACGGCGTCTCAAGGTTTTAGATGGCTATACCCCCCCTCCGCAACAGTCCTGTCGCTTTTGCATCATGTCACTCCACTTTTCTCTTTCTTTCCTTTCTTTGTACTTCCGCTTGGCGTTTTGTCCGCACTTGGCCCTGCGCCCTTTGCCGCCTTTTCCTTTTCCTCTCGCCTTTGCCCCGGCGCTTTTGCCTTTCTCTCCTTCTTTCTCTTCATCATATGAATCATCTTCCTGGTCCTCTTCCGCCTCTTCGGCTTTTTCCTCTTCCTCCTTTTTCTCCTCTTTCGGTGGAAGTTCCCGAAGAAACTTGTCCAGGAGCTTCTTCAGCTCCGGATCGAAGTCTTCATCAGAAGACTGGGGCTGGTGTGGCGGCTGGGCCTGCGGTTGGGCCTGCGGCCGGGAGGGCTGGGAGGGCTGGGAGGCCTGGGAGGCGGGCTTGGGCAGCTCCTGGAATCGCTGCACCAGCTTTTCCAGCTCAGGCCCAGCAGTCTTAGGCCGCTGCATCAGCCGCGGATCTGGGGGCTGGTGCTGGTCGTGGTGCTGCTGCTGCTGTTGCACCGGTGGCTGCTGCTGTTGCACCGGTGGCTGCTGCTGTTGCACCGGTGGCTGCTGCTGCATCGGTGGCGGGGCCATCATCGGCTGCTTTTGCATCTGCATCAGCGGCGGGGCCATCATCGGCTGCTGTTGCATCTGCATCGGTGGCCGGGCCATCATCGGCTGCTGTTGCATCTGCATCAGTGGCGGGGCCTGCTGCTGCTGCTGCTGCATCATCATCAGCTGTTGCTGCTGCATCATCTGTAGCTGCTGCTGCTGCTGCTGGGGCATCGCGGCTGGCATCGCGGCTGGCCGGATTGGCCATGGGCCTGGGGGCTGCTGCTGCTCGTGGTGCTGCGGCTGCTGTGGTGGTCGTGATGCTCGGGCTGGGCGCGGTGGCATCACTGGCTTTTGCTGCTGCTGCATCGGTGCAGCCTGTGGCAGCGTCTGCTTCGGTGGGTGCTTCGGTGGTGTCATGGGCTGCTGCTTGCCCAGGTCTATGGTCTGCTGCTGCTGCTGCTTCGGCGGCTGCTGCTTCTGTGGGGGGAGATTGGAAGGCATCGTCTTTGCTGCTGATGCCGGGGGGAGCTTCGGCGTCTGCTTTGGTGCTGGTGGGCGCTTCGGGGCTGTTTGGGGCATCGGCTTTGGTGCTGGTGGACGCTTCGGGGCTGTTTGGGGAAGACTCTGCTTTGGTGCTGGTGGGCGCTTCGGGGCTGCCTGGACCTGCTCCTCCTTCGGCCTCTCCTGCTTTGGCTCCTTCTGCTCCTTCTTTGCTGGCTCCTCCTGCTCCTTCAACTTCTTTGGAGCTTCCTGCTCCTTCTTTGATGGCTCCTCCTGCTCCTTCTTTGCTGGCTCCTCCTGCTCCTTCAACTTCTTTGGCTCCTCTTTCTCCATCTTTGGCTCCTCCTGCTCCTTGAACTTCTTTGGCTCCTCCTTCTCCATCTTTGGCTCTTCCTCCTTCTTTGATGGCTCCTCCTGCTCCATCTTCTTTGGCTCGTCCTCCTGCTCCATTTCTGGCTCCTCCTTCTCCTGCTTTCTCTTCTTCTTCGGCCGCGATCCTTCTGCTGCACCCTCATTTTTTGCTTCCTCGGACTCGGCTTTCGATTTCTCTCTTTTTCTGTCCTTCTTCTCTCTCCTCTCTTCTTTAACTTTCCTCTCTTCAACTTCTTTCCTCTCTTTTTTCTCCTTCTTTTCCTTCTTTATTTTCTTGCCTCCTTCTGTCTCTGACTTTGACTTTCCCATGGCACCGCACCGGCGGGGGCATGACAGTTTTTTTGCGTAGCTTCTTTGTTGTGTGTCTCTTGGTTGTTGCTTTCCAAGTCTGTCCATGTATACTGCTTTGTGCATTGCATGGGCAGTGTGAATGTGTATCTGGCAGTGTGCAAGTGCTGGTGTGGCAGTATGTGGGTTTAGTGGCAGTATATGAGAGTGTGTGTGTGTGGTTGTGGCGGTTGTGGCAATGCATGTGAAAACACATGAATACCAGAAACCAATCTTGCTGTCATATATATAATAAGCTAACTACAACAACATAAACACATGTGCACACCATGATGCGCCTGTCAGCATTATGTTGTTTTTTCAATGAGAGCCAAAAGCAGATAGGTCCATACAGCAATGTAGGTGCAGTGAACGTGCTTGCATGCAGATGATCCCAAACCATAGTTAATTTCTGGGTAGCCTCTAGTTAGAATTCCAATCAGTGACATTTCAGGCTGTCAGATTGGGGCGACCGACGGCTTTCAAAGACTTCCAGACCAGTAGGGTAGCCCAACCTGGGTGGCGGATGTTTCAGGTATAAACTGGATATTACTGTATATCTTGCGGGACACCCCTCACGGCATCCCTTTATCCCTTAATTGCGGAAGGACACCATCGCGGCATCCCTGATTTGTGGGGAGGACACCATCACGGCATCCCTTAGTTGTGGGAGGACACCATCACGGCATCCATCCAACAACCATATGTACGTACCATACACACTTCTTGTTGGCCACCAAAATTAAAACCTTGAGACCGGTCATCCGACAAGGGTATGCTTTACGATTCTTGGGATATGTCCCCGAGAAAAAAAAAGATCTATGCTTGTTCCAAAGAGCTTTCAAGGTCGACTTTGGCTGGGCTGAAGATATGTTCGGGTAAGAGAGCTGATCCATGGCATCCATTTAAAGTTATTATTATTATTGTTTTAAACAGATTTTGACACCATCACTGCGTCTCGCTCTTTCTGAGGCAACCCACGCCCTTGGCTGGCCTCGACCTAAAGATGCCGCGACGGTGTCTCATCATGAGCACAAGATGCCGCGAAGGTGTCTCATGCGTCTCATGAGCATGCCGTGATGGTGTGCGTGTGTGCAATGATGATGCCGTGAAGGTGTCACACGAGCATGCCGTGATGGTGTGCGTGCAATGTTGATGCCGTGAAGGTGTCACACGAGCATGCCGTGATGGTGTGCGTGCAATCTGATGCCGTGAAGGTGTCACATGATGGCGCGCTAAGGCGATGGCCATGAAGAAACTTGAACTTGAACAACACCGAGAACCGAAGAAGGCCCTGGCCTCGGACATACGATACATACAATGCATTTATCGGGGGGCCGCCTTTTTGCCCGCACACAAGCGGACACACAAAAGATGCAAGCTCATGCAAAGAAAAAACCATGCAAAAAAAGCTCAAGCATGTGAAAGTGAATGAAGTCATCCGGGCAGCCGCCTTTTTGCCCATTAGGCGGCTTTTGTGAGGGTAACTGCGGCTTTGTGTTTGCCAAAAGCATTTACCCAAAGTTTGCCCAAAAGGCGGCTTTTGTGAGGGTAACTGCGGCCTTGTGTTTGCCAAAAGCATTTACCCAAAGTCGCCTTGCATTGACCATTAAAAGCTTCTTGCGTTGGCCAAAAGTTTGACACCTAAGGCGTACTGTGCGCCGATTCCAGCTTGGATGCGCAGATTCCAATACTTAGCTCACCGTAGCTTTTGCGGGGGTACTTGCAACCTTATTTTAGGACATCTCACATGTAACCCCAAGTGTGCACATCCAAGCACAAGGCCCTGATGGCCGATTCCGAAGGACCCCTGCTGTGGGTGCCCTCACATCCAAGGCCTTGATGGCCGATTCATGCCCTCACACAGGCCCTCACATCCAAGATCATCTTGATCATCCATTGGTAAGCGCCAGAATCGGTGCTGGTGGCTCCGAAGCTCCCAGCGGCCCACGGCAAATCACCATCCAGCGCACTTGGCCCTCGTCCGTACAACGCCAGACCTCAAACAAGATTGGTCGGACGTCCAAAAAGGGGGAAAAAAGGTACAGGATATGATTTTGGGACCTTTTATGGGATCTTTGGGGAATAAAAAATGCAGGATCAAGAAACACTGGGATGTACTCGCCGAAACTGCAAATCGTGGAGCCTAATGCCCCTGCAGCATGCGAAGCCATCAAGGCTTATGTAGCCCGTGGATTTACGCCAGTGACCGCAGCCATCGAAAGCTACCCTTTTGGTCCTTGGCCGGGTGCACATACGACGACACCATCATCGTATTAGAGTTTCAACATTGCACACCATGACCGCGTGCACATACGACACCATCACGGCATCGTAGGTTGAACATTGCACATCATCACACATGCGACGCCATCACAGCATCGTATTAGAGTTTCAACATTGCACACCATAACCGCGTGCACATACGACACCATCACGGCATCGTAGATTGAACATTGCACACCATCACGGCGTGCACATGCCACACCATCACAGCATCGTATTAGAGTTTCAACATTGCACACCATGACCGCGTGCACAAACGACACCATCACGGCATCGTTGAGACACCATCACGGAGTCTAAGACACATTAATAATTTGCCGAGGGGCTTGGCGGTTCTTCTCATGAAGTAGATGTTGTTGCTCCCTGGTTCCAAGAAGATCCACTCATCATAGCGGTTGGTACCGCCATGAAAGTACTTGAATTGAAAGGACCTGTCCATGATTTGCTGTGCACGCTGAGAAGGTGCCGGGGGCATCTCAGTGGGAAGCTGCATCCTCTGGATAAGTGCCATGGCCGGAATCGAGGGCAGTGACCAAGTGACCTAAATGACCTATATAAGTGACTCAAGTGAGTGACCTAAGTGACCTAAGTAGTCTAAGTGACCTAAGTGACCTAAGTGATCTAAGTGACCTAAGTGACTTAAGTGACCTAAGTGACCTAAGTGATCTAAGTGACCTAAGTGACCTAAGTGATCTAAGTGACCTAAGTGACCTAATTGATCTAAGTGACCTAAGTGACCTAAGTGACCTAAGTGACCTAGGTGACTGAATGTTTTTTTTCGGGTGATTTACTGTAATAAGTCCCGAGATGCTGTGAAAGTGCTTGGATGGCAGGCTTGATATGTCACGGCACGGCCGAATATGGCTTCTCATATAATGGTACTTTTACTCAATGTGTTTCTCCGTTGCGTTTCACTGTTGTGCTTTTGACACTGAGCCTCAAGCTGATTGACATGTTTGCGTCCAGTCGAAGAGTAGAACCATGGGAAAGCGCCTCGGCCAAGCGCACTCATTGCCGGGCAAATGCTGGTCTCGCTGGCTAAAATATTTCGGACAGAATGCGCCAAGGAAGTATTACTACATCATGGTGCTGATCGAGGCCTTGTGTTGTCGAGTGACACAAGTGTGTCAGCTGAAGGTCGAAGACTTTGACATGCGCGGAAAACGTGTCTGGCTTAAAGCGTTTAAGCGACACAGGGGCGTATGGAAGCCACTAGTGCCATCGATTGTGAAGGAGTTGAAAGAGTGGCGAGCCAAGGAATGGAAATGGCCTTCCCATGGGTACATTTTCCCTTCACAACGCGGCTCAACGAAAGGCCACATTTCAAAAGATATTGTGGCGCGCCATGTGAAAAAACATGGGGATACCTTTCTTCACAAATTTGGCGACACCATGCCCGAGCTGATCAATGGAAAAAACATTCGGACCCACAGTGGAAGACGCCATGCAATCAGCGAACTAGCTGCTGCTGGCATTCATCAACAAGTGGGGATGACATGGGCACAGATTGACTCTGCCCGGGTATACCAAGGATACATAGACCTAGACCCAGCTCAGGTCTACTCCGCTATCGTGAAGTATGACAAGCGGAAAAAATCCAGAAAGTAGATGCAAAAACGATTCACGTGAATTCAAAGGCGCAAACGTTTCACTTGAACTCACTCAAAAGCTGGGCATGAAAAGGGACATTGCCTGTCTTAGGACACCATCTCGGCATCCATTATTGGTCCATAAGTGGTTAGACACCATCACGGTGTCATTTTCTAGGACACCATCTCGGCATCCACGTGATTAAGCCGTTACAACATGTTGCAACCTGTACTTCCCTTCTTGTCATGTTTGTTGATGCTTTAATGTGACACTGTGCTGGCAATGGTTGGAGAAATGGACTCAAACTCACTGCGCTGGACTCAGGTCCGAACTTCCAAGTTGATGAGGTCCCAGCCTTGGGGCGTTGAAGATTGAAAGGATGCCGAGATGGTGTCCTAGAAAGCCAACTAAGTGGGAATGAACAAGGACAAGCGGTCAATGTGTTCCCACATGTTTCGACGCTGCAAAGATTTCATTTGGGATTGTGTTTGTGGTTATTAGCGCTGTCACATTAAGTGGTTAGACACCATCACGGCGTCATTTTCTAGGACACCATCTCGGCATCCACGTGATTAAGCCGTTACAACATGTTGCAACCTGTACTTCCCTTCTTGTCATGTTTGTTGATGCTTTAATGTGACACTGTGCTGGCAATGGTTGGAGAAATGGACTCAAACTCACTGCGCTGGACTCAGGTCCGAACTTCCAAGCTGATGAGGTCCCAGCCTTGGGGCGTTGAAGATTGAAAGGATGCCGAGATGGTGTCCTAGAAAGCCAACTAAGTGGGAATGAACAAGGACAAGCGGTCAATGTGTTCCCAAATGTTTCGACGCTGCAAAGATTTCATTTGGGATTGTGTTTGTGGTTATTAGCGCTGTCACATTAAGTGGTTAGACACCATCACGGCGTCATTTTCTAGGACACCATCTCGGCATCCACGTGATTAAGCCGTTACAACATGTTGCAACCTGTACTTCCCTTCTTGTCATGTTTGTTGATGCTTTAATGTGACACTGTGCTGGCAATGGTTGGAGAAATGGACTCAAACTCACTGCGCTGGACTCAGGTCCGAACTTCCAAGTTGATGAGGTCCCAGCCTTGGGGCGTTGAAGATTGAAAGGATGCCGAGATGGTGTCCTAGAAAGCCAACTAAGTGGGAATGAACAAGGACAAGCGGTCAATGTGTTCCCAAATGTTTCGACGCTGCAAAGATTTCATTTGGGATTGTGTTTGTGGTTATTAGCGCTGTCACATTAAGTGGTTAGACACCATCACGGCGTCATTTTCTAGGACACCATCTCGGCATCCACGTGATTAAGCCGTTACAATGTGACACTGTGCTGGCAATGGTTGGAGAAATGGACTCAAACTCCCTGCGCTGGACTCAGGTCCGAACTTCCAAGTTGATGAGGTCCCAGCCTTGGGGCGTTGAAGAATTGAAAGGATGCCGAGATGGTGTCCTTCTAGATGCAATGATTGATCTAAATGGATGCCGAGATGGTGTCCTAGAACGTCAAAGACGCCGTGATGGTGTCTGCATTTTCTCTCGGTCTGGCAATGTCTCACATCGCTGCGCTCAGTCGATGATCGATTTTCTGATGCGTCTCCTGAATTTTCAGGCCAGTTGATTTTCTGGACGACGCTCAGTAATGAAATTAATCAGTCTCCTGAGAGACATCAACCCGCTGGGACAGCAGGCACCCCTACTACAACAGCAGGGAAAGCAATTCAAGGATTCAGGAATGGCACGGTTGGCCACCCCCCAAAATTACTGTCACCTTGTATCCATGAAAGATGTGGAAAAAGCCAGAACCATGTGAGGCACGTCGCTGTAGTTTCAAATCAAAAGGTTGAATTGAGAATTACTTGAACACAAAATTTGCCTACTGTAGTTCCAAAATCAAAAACTTGACAATTTTTCCAAGTTAGCGAAATACCTCGAGCCACGTAACGTGGGATTAAGGATTCTACAGCCGGCTTATCCCAGAATCAGGGATGTTGGCATACCCACAAGTCTTTTGACACGATTCGATGCGAACCAAGATGTAATCAAAAACAAAATTGAAAGCTGCAGTCTCGGATATCTGCATGCATTTCATTCAAGTCTTTTGAAATCCAATACAGTTCCATTCTCTTTGACTTGCGCCATCTGCCGACTGTCAATGATAAGGCTACTTCTCCAGCCGACCGGATTCACTCTTCGGCCTCGTCGGCCATATCATCGTCATCATCGTCGTCCTGGATCAGGCCTCCCTGGGTCAGCTTCTTCAGCTTGTTCATGATCTCTTCCTTCTTGGAGCTTTCCTCTGATGTCTTTTGCTTCTTGGAACCATCAGATCCATCATCCTCTCCGGCTGCACGCTTTTTGCTCTTTGACTTGCCAGCAGCCTTACCACCAGCAGCCTTGCCACCAGCCTTGCCACCAGCCTTGCCAGCCTTGCCAGCCTTGCCACCGCCCTTGCCCTTTCCTCTTCCGCCCTTTCCTCTTCCGCTTGCACTTGGCTGAACGGTGTTGCCACTGCCACCACTGCCACCACTGCTACCAAGAGGAAGGGGCGTGCTCGCATTGGGATTGCCACCAAGAGCTTTGAGGAGGGTCTGCCTCAAATGACATCACAACGATTCACGCATGGCCTGTATTTGGAATGATTGAATTATCCGCTTCTTCAAAATAGTTTCTAGGTGTTATGAAATGTGCATGTGTACATATATATATATATATAACATATATATATATAACATGTATATATATACATAATATATATATATATATTTACACATATATATTAATATACATATATATATATATATACATATACAAATTATATATATATATATATTTATTTATTTATTATTATTCCACTTGTGTCCCAGGCACACTTCAACATTGTAGAGCGGAGAGGATTGGTCCTTGAATTGCTCCCAAACGAAGCGGACAAGGAGCTTCCTCAGCTGCTGGGCATGATACTCTGTGAAGGTAACACCAATGTACGACTTCTTGGCCAAGATTGCCGCCTCAGCGCCCTTGCCATCGATCTCAGTTCCATTCACCATCACGCTGGCTTGAAAGGAGTGCAGCAACTCTGCGAACACCGCCTGTGGCATCACATGGTAGTTCACTGGAATACGATCTTCCCCCAAATCTGGACGATCTGGGCAATCAGGCAGCGCTCCTCCGGACAAGACTCTTCCAGCAGGTCCATAGATCTTATCCTTCTCTTCCTTGCTAATGAGCCAAAAGCCTTGCTCCTCATCAAAAGGAAGAATCTTCACAGGACCAATTGCCGTGCTCAAGCTCGTGCCGGAGAAGATCTTGCGAGGGATGTCCTGCACCAACACGGGCCCAGAGGTGACAATGTGAATTCCCTCATGGGTCGGAATGAGGCCTCGCACCAAGCACCTGCGAGCTCGGATGGACTGCTCGCAGTAATGAATAATCATCTCCTGCCTCTGCTTCTTTTCCCAATGCTGCCCATGGTCCTCGGCATTTGTAATCTTCACACACGCACTGAGAACCATAGGAGCAAGTTGGCGTCCACCATCGAAAAAGATCACCAAGTCGCCCTCTCGTGGCTGTGGTCCACCTCTGCCTCGGACGAATGAGGAGCAAATCTTCTGAAAATGCTCACGGCGAAACTGAGGCCGTCGAATGTGACACTGGGCCGTCGCCTCTCCTGCAACCTTGGAGTCATAGACAAAGATCGCCCTTTTGGCCCCGGTGAGAGACACGCAGTTTTCCATGATCTGGCCCATTGCCTGCACTGAGTCTTGCTCGACCACCAATTTGACAAATTGATCTACGATCTCCTCAGCCTGCTTGGCGAAAGCCATCAGCTGCTGCGCTTTCTCATCTTCATGGTCCAGCTCCAAAGACATTCGGGGCAACAGGTCATGCACGATGACATTCTTCTGGGCTGGAGAATCTTCATCTGACTCATCTTCATTTGCTTCTTTTTCCTCTGCCGCCTTCACCTTCTCAATCTCTTCATGGATAGTTTCCATCATTGTCTTGAAAGGGTCATGGCATAAGATGTCCGCAGGCAAGGTTGACCCCTTCAAGGTGTTGCGAAGCTGGCTGTCATGCCCAGATCGAAAGACGACATTCTTGAGCATGTTGATGATCAAGCGTTCGGCTTCTGTCAGCTGGCCCAGCCATGTCAAGTCAGCCCCTTCCTCGAACCTGCGCAATGCAAAGCGAGATGAAAATGGGAAAAACTAGACGACGGATGGCCCGAGAGCGTAGACGAGCAAAGTCTTCTGTTGCTAGTATGGAGACACTAAATTACAAGACAATATATTGAAGATGTATTATAGGCAGACGAGAAGAGTAGTTTCAAAACAATATATTACAAGTACAAGACAATAGTTTGCATCGTATCTTTCGTAAAGTTGCAGACAGACGCTTTTACACACAGAACTGTTTACAGACAGACGCTTTTATTATACACAGAGAGGCTTTTACACACGGACGCTTTTACACACAGAGCTTTTACACACAGACGCTTTTACACACAGACGCAAATACACACAGAGACTTTTACACACAAACACGTTTACACACAGACGCTTTTACACACAGACACTTTTACACACAACACTTTCACACACAGACGCTTTTACACACAGACGCTTTTACACACAGAGGCTTTTACACACAGAGTTTTACACACAGGTTTTACACACACTTTTACACACAGACGCTTTTACACACAGACGCTTTTACACACAAACACTTTTACACACAAACACTTTTACACACAGAGACTTTTACACACAGAAGCTTTTACACACAGACGCTTTTACATACAAACCCTTTTCCACACAAACACTTTTACACAAACACTTTTACACACAAACACTCTTACACACAGGAGCTTTTACACACAGACGCTTCTACAGACAGAGACTTTTACACACAAACGCTTTTACACACAGACGCTTTTACACAGAGACCCTTTTACATACAGACGATTTTACACACAGACGCTTTTATACACAGACGCTTTTACACACAAACGCTTTTACACACAAACGCTTTTACACACAGAGACTTTTACACGCAGACGCTTTTACACACAGAAGCTTTTACACACAGAGACTTTTACACGCAGACGCTTTTACACACAGACGCTTTTACACACAGGCGCTTTTACATTCAGACGCTTTTACACACAGACGCTTTTACACACAGACGCTTTTACACGCAGAAGCTTTTACACACAAACACTTTTACACACAGACCCTTTACACACAGACGCTTTTACACACAGACGCTTTTACATTCAGACGCTTTTACACACAGACGCTTTTACACACAGAGGCTTTTACACTCAGAAGCTTTTACACGCAGAAGCTTTTACACACAAACACTTTTACACACAGACGCTTTACACACAGACCCTTTTACACACAGACACTTTACACACAGACCCTTTTACATACAGACTCTTTTACACACAGACGCTTTTACACACAGATGCTTTTGCACACAGAGACTTTTACACACAGGCGCTTTTACACACAGACGCTTTTACACACAGACGCTTTCACACACAGCCGCTTTCACACACAGAGGCTTTTACACACAGAAGCTTTTACACACAGACGCTTTTACACACAGAAGCTTTTAGACACAGACGCTTTTACACACAAACACTTTTACACACAAACACTTTTACACACAGACGCTTTTACACACAGTCGCTTTTACATACAGACACTTTCACACACAGCCGCTTTGACACACAGACACTTTTAC
>CAMXCT020001287.1:76637-139137 GCA_947184155.2 Cladocopium goreaui
CGACGCTTCAAAATCGCAATTTTACCTAGGTTTTGGACGTCCAACGTCCATTTCGTGCGAAAGGGTTGCGTTTCGTGGCGCTCCGGCGGCCCGCCCCCGCCTTAAGAGAGAAATAGAAGAAGAGCGAGAAGAGATCTGCAGATGTGAAGGTGTGAAGATCTAGATCTGCAGATGTGAGGGTGTGAAGATCTAGATCTGCAGGTGTGAGGGTGTGAAGATCTAGATCTGCAGGTGTGAAGGTGTGAAGATGTAGATCTGCAGATGTGAGTGTGTGAAGATCTAGATCTGCAGGTGTGAGGATGTGAAGATCTAGATCTGCAGGTGTGAAGGTGTGAAGATCTAGATCTGCAGATGTGAGGGTGTGAAGATCTAGATCTGCAGATGTGAGGGTGTGAAGATCTAGATCTGCAGGTGTGGAGGTGTGAAGATCTAGATCTGCAGATGTGAGGGTGTGAAGATCTAGATCTGCAGATGTGAGGGTGTGAAGATCTAGATCTGCAGGTGTGAAGGTGTGAAGATCTAGATCTGCAGGTGTGAAGGTGTGAAGATCTAGATCTGCAGGTGTGAAGGTGTGAAGATGTAGATCGGCAGATGTGAGAGTGTGAAGATCTAGATCTGCAGGTGTGAAGGTGTGAATATCTAGATCTGCAGATGTGAGGGTGTGAAGATCTAGATCAGCAGATGTGAAGGTGTGAAGATGTAGATCTGCAGATGTGAGAGTGTGAAGATCTAGATCTGCAGGTGTGAAGGTGTGAAGATCTAGTATAACGGCTGCTTTTTTACGAAGAACCCTTCGCAGGCGCTCTCGGGAATAGCATGAAAAATTGCTTGTGATTCATGCTGTTCTTAATTGAGATGGACTAAACAATTGTGTAACCATAAACATGCACGCAGATGCTGCAACGGATACGGAAAAACTGTTTTGGGGCCTACGGAGTGGTATTTTTTTTGCCGGATTTTTGTGTCACAGGGTTTTCTTGCGACACCTGTGCAGCATGTTCTACACCCACCTTCAAGCTAGTATTGAACAGCACAGCTTGGATTAGGGCCCCCCCCCGAGGGGCTGGGGTGGACGCAATTCTCGGGCTTCATACAGCGCAAGTGGGTTTCTGCCACGTATAGATTTGAATTTAATTTCTGCCAGCATTCTTGGCAACTTCTGTCCTGCTTGCATCTCATTGACAACATTGTAGAAAGAAAAAGCAAACATGACCAATGCGCGAAAATACCCGACCATGTTCTTTGTCGATGTAGCGGGGTGTTGCCTAATACAAGGCATTTTTGCACCTAGGGCTGGATCCTGTCGTGCTACGCTTATGTTCGCGCATGTACCTTTGTTCTTTTCTTGGCCATGCAAAAGGCAATCCCTTATGTTTTGAATTTGAGCAGAAAGCTTCACATGCCTTCCCTGCTCACTGGCCATTCAAATAGGGCTTTTAATAAGGAGCACCAGCCTAGACGGAGGATAGTCGGCTCAGACAGCAGCACCGCTCCTCCTCATCCTCCTCTTCCTCCTCATCTTCCTCATCCTCCTCATCATCACCTTCATGCTCGTCATCATCGTTGTCATCATCCTTGTTATCGTCCCCCGCGTCCTTCTCATTTTCCTCCTGATTCCCCTCCTCACTCCCATCCTTGTTTCCATCATCGTCATCATCATCATCATCATCAATGGTTTTCTTCATCACCATCATCATCATCAGCATCATCATCATCATCATCATCACCACCATCACCATCACCATCACCATCACCATCACCATCACCACCGCAATTACCATTATCAGCGTCACCATCACCATCACCATGACCATGACCGTGGCCATGGCGACCACCGCCGCCACCACCACCACCAGCAGCAGCAGCAGCAGCACGCACCAGAGCACCAGAGCACAAGAGCACCAGAGCACCACCACCACCGCCACCAACATCATCCTGACCATCCCCAGCTAGCAAACACTGGGGCTAGGACAGCCTTGTTTGCAAAGATGCAAAAACTGGTATTATGTTTTTCATTTCTTTGCCAAAAGTTGGCAAGGTATTGTGTAACAGGTCCGACCAAAGATTTGTTCTCCTAAACGCTGCCCGGAGAAGACCAGCCATCGCATACGTTGCCGAGACTTCCTTCCTTTTTTGATATTTCAATTTGTGTTGAATCTTCCACAACTATTGTTTCTCCATCATTCAAAACGTGTGCTTCAATCCCCTGATCCATACACGCCCTGCAGCAAGAATTCAGCACAGAACGTTTCACGTTTGAAGAGTATGAATCTGCGCTAAGAACAGCCAAGAAGAACAAACAAGCGGGACCGGACGGACTAATGATGGAATTATTCAAGTGGATGGACTCCAACAACTGGACTTGGATACTTAACTTGATCAATCATTGGTGGGTCCACAAGTGTGCGCCAGAGGATGTCTTTGCTGCAAGGATGGTATCAATCTTCAAAAAGGGAAACACTGACCTGCCCGAAAACTATCGCCCTATTTCATTATTGAACTCTTTTGATAAGATATACATGATCATGATTAGAAACCGTATGCGAGCTGTCCTCTAGGAACGCTTGTGTGACACACAGTATGGGTTCAGACCATCCTGCAGCAAATCTCAAGCCATTTACCTCACCCGTAGGTTACAAATATATCGGAACAAAAAGGTGCCAACATGATAATTACTTTCTTAGACTGGGCCCTTTTTTTGTTGAGGATGAAAGTGGAACATCAACCGCAAAGCTTCAGCCTGCGGAATAAGACAAGGTTGCCCACGATCGCCGTACCTATTCGTACTACTTATGTCCGTCGTGGATAGAGATGTGGCTTTGAACCTAGACACTGCATACCAGAGGAGAAATCCAACAAATTGCCTGTCCAAAGAATTTATTATGCCGACGACGCTGTTTTGATTTCCACCAATACCACGGCAGCGAGTAGATTGTTCGAAGGAAGTTTAGAAGTCAAACTTCCCACAATATGGACAGATGAAAAGCAGAGGTGGAGCAGAAGAATAGAGAAGAGAAGAGCAGAAGAGAGAAGATCAGAGAAGAGAAAGAGTCAGAAGAAAGAAGATGCAGGTGCCCGAAAAGGTAGGAAAGTCGTGAAACATTGTGTTTTTCCAATGATTTGTGGCTCCGGAGGGTCGAAAAGTAGGCTCGCTAAAGCGGCGGGTGCCCAGCCAGCTGGCCAGATGAGAGATGAAAAACTGCACGCCGTTGTGGCACGAAGCACATTTACAAGTCAAAATGTTGAAAACATTTCATGTTCGGAGCACTTTCGGAAGTTGAGATGTTGAAAAAGTGCACGCCGTTGTGGCGCGAAGCGCATTTCCAAGTCAAAATGTACAAAACACACCAACTCCGGACCACTTTTGGAAGTTAAGATGTCGAAAAAGTGCACGCCGCTGTGGCACGAAGCACGTTTCGAAGTCAAAAAGGTACAAAGCACACCATTCTCGGACCACTTTTGGAAATTGAGATGTCGAAAAAGTGCATGCGGTTGTGGCGCGAAGCACATTTCGAAGTCAAACTGTGAAAAGCACAGGGGGTTCGGACCACTTTTGAACGTTCAGATGTCGTTTCGCGTGGCAGGCGCAAGGGATTGTGCACCTTCTCACAAGTGAGCAAAACGTAAGGGTTTTGTATCATTTTCAACTACAACCACCACTACACCACACTACACTCCAATACACTACACTGCAACTACAGCTACACCTTCACTACATTCCACTACACTACACTACACTACATTACACTACACTATACTCAATTACACTCAATTACATTCAATTCCATTCAATTCCATTCAATTACACTACACTACACTACAGTACACTACACTACACTACATTCCACTACACTACACTACATTTCACTACATTTCACTACACTACATTTTACTACACTACACTACATTCCACTACACTACACTAAACCCCACTACACTCCACTACACTCCACTACATTACACTCAATTACACTACACTACACTACACTACACTACATTCCACTACACTACACCGCACTACACTAACTACAACCACAACTACAACTACAACTACAATATTACATTTGCACTACGCTACACTACACTACACTAATTACACTACACACACTACACTCCACTACACTACACTACACTGACTGACACTGCACAACACCTACAGCAACAAATACAACTGCAACTGCAACTACACTAGATTACATTACACTACACTAATGACATTACACTACGCTACACTACACTACATTACACTACATCACACTAACTACAACTACAACATACTACAACTACATAAGACTACACTCCACTACACTAATTACATTACACTGCCCTGCGCTACACTACACTACACCCCACTCCACTACACTACACCTCACTACACTACACCCCACTACACTACAGTACACTACACTCAATTACACTACACTACACTACAGTACACGACACGACACGACACGACACGACACTACACTACACTACGCTACACCACACCACGCGAGACTGCACTACACTACACTACATTACACTACATTACACTACATTACACTACATTACACTACTAGTGCAGCTACATTACACTACTAGTACAACTACAACTACAACAGCAACAACAACAACAACAACAACAAATACCACTACAACTAAACTACACTAATTGCATTACACTGCTACACACTACACTACACTACACGACACGACACGACACTACACTAATTGCATCCAACTACACTACACTACACTACACTACACTACACTACACCACACTAAATTATGCTACACTAAATTATGCTACACTAAACTATGCTACACTAAACTACACTACACTACACTACACTACTTGCACTACACTACACTACACTACACTACACTGCACTGCACTACACTGCACTGCACTACACCACGCCACGCCACGCCACACCACACCACACCACACCACACCACACCACACTCAATTACACTACACTCAATTACACTACACTACACTACCCCACCCCACACTGCATTACATTACATTGCATTACATTACATTACATCACATTACATTACATTACATTACAGCACAGTACATTTACATTACATTGCATTACAATACATTACAATACATTCAATTCATTACACCACCACAAATGCAACTGCAACTGCGCTACACTAATCACACTACACCACAGCTACAACTCCGCTACACTACAACTACAACTACAGCTGCGCTACACCACACTACATCCAGCAGTTGTGGGTGAGGTGACCGACCAGGTGACCACTGCAACCATTGCAGCCACTCCAAAAAAACACAGCTCCAACCACCTTTCGGTCCATCAGTGGATTTGCTCTGCCATCCGTGATTCACAACAACCAATCTCTCCTATAGATGTCCTATGTTTGAAACTTCCGCCACCGCCTTGTGCGGTACTACTGGTAGCTGAAGTTGAGGGAGTTTCAAAACAGTTTGGCCTACGTTTGAATAGGAACAAATGTTGTTATATTTTGTAGAACCCCCGTTTGGCTTAAGATTGCTTTGGCCGTTTTGGTGCAGGATGGGGGGGTATTGGTGCACGGCTGGTGCGCGGAAAAGGGCAAGGGTGGGCCTGGGCGGGGGAAAGTAGGTGCGGGAGTGGGTTCTTGCCGATCCATGGATCCAGTCGGGGTCCAGTCGGCAGTCGGGATCCAGTCGGGATCGAGTCGGGCACCACTGTCGGGAAGCAGCCAAATTCATTAAAAACAGCATTTGTGCATGGTTTTGTCATGTTTTTGGGTGATTTTAGCTGCTTCCAGACAGGTCCAGACGCGCAAATTGGTGCCCGACTGGATCCCGACTGGTCAAAAAGTGGTGCCAAAAAATGCAAAATTGGTGCCCGACTACGTCCCGGCTGGGTCGCGACTGGTTTTCGTCGAAAAACACATATTTCCCCCCAAAAAAATGAGCACCTATTTCTGAAAAAATTAGCACCTTGCCGTGCACCACCCCCCTCTCCTCCCAACCCCCCTGTGAACAATTTTTGTGGACGTGTCTACACAATGCATGCATGACAGTTTGCATGTAGTACATGACATGTTCACATAATTCATTCTATCCACTGTGCCACTCCGTGGCTCAAGACTTGCTTGCATACCGCAGCAAAAAGGTGTAGCTTGCCGCCGCGCTGACCACAAGTGTTCTAGTGTAGATCCAGGGCTCCCTCAGGACGGGGATTGCTACCTCAAAGCCTCAAAGTGGTAGCGGAGCCTGTGCCTTCGTCAAGTTCCGAGACGTGCCGAGCAGTTGATCTTTGCACTAGATCCGTATATCGGACTTGCGAAGGCAACTTGTAGGTCAAAACCGAGTAGCTGCCATGGTCTTAATCCACAACATGGATTCAGACGAGGAACAGCTTCAAATCGTTTCCTATGAAGAGCCTGATGCATTCGCCGCCGCCAGTCAAGCCGAAAACCGGCTAGGCATCAAAATGACTCCTAAGGTTCCACCTCAATTTGATGGCCAATCTAGCTGGTTTGAATATGAAGTTTTAATTCATGACTGGCTCGGGATCACAACATTGGATGCAGATAAGCACGGACCATCTTTGAAAAATGCCCTCGTAGGTTCAGCTTCTTTTTATAAGTCGATGCTCGACAATGCCCTACTCCGAGATCCGGATCGTGGCCTCGCTCATTTTAAGGACACATTGAGACCCTACTTCGTGAAGGGGGTGGATCATGCATGTGTTTCTTTGGTGATTCCTTCAGATGTTTCGCACATATCGAGGCCAGAGCGAATTCGTGCACTGGATTGGGCGTTTCGAAATCGCACAGAAGCGCCTGATGGCATCTTGGTCCGACCTGCTTGACTTATCCGATCTCCCGGAAGCAGGCACTCAGGCATTTACAGCAGCACTCACCGATGAACAAAGACTGCACTTTAATCAACTAGCAACAGATGAAGAAAGATTGAATTACCAGGTAACCTTTGAGAACAGACCATCACAAATAGAAAGGCCCAACATATGCAAGACTTTCCATTGTCAGACAATTTGATGTCCGTGATTTTCTTGGTTCAAGGAGGCCTCAACGAGCAACAACGAGAGCGTTTTGTCTCGTCCATGAACATCCGTCAGATAGCAATGCCTCAATATACCAATCTCCAAGTGAAACAGCTGTTCTTAGGTCTAGATGGTCGAGCCTTAGTTGCAGGCGGTCTCGGTGGATCATCAGGTGGTCGTTTTGTACTTTGTGTCATTGGTGTATCGTCAATGTTTGGCGGTATCATCGTATTGGGCACAATAACGGTATCTGGAGCAGCAGGTATGGCATGGGCTCCGGGAAACGGTGGTTGTGGATGATCCGGTAGTGATGATGGAAACGGTGGTAAGTCAGGTGGTTCATCTTGTGGTGAGTGCATTTCCTCATCTGGTGAGTCATCATTCGGTCGTGGTGGTGATTGAAATGGTGCATGAAAGGGATCATCATCATCAGGAGGTAAGCCGGGATTCGGCGTGTGAGGATCATCTGGCATAGGAATATCTGGTGGATGCGGTGATGTAAAAGGTTCAGGATTGTTGTCGTCATCTTGGTTGTTGTCATGCTGTGGTGGAAGACCCGGTGGAGGGTCAACGTTGGCGTTCTGTTCCGGAGTGTTGTCGGTATTGTCTGAAGGAAATTTTCCATCATTGTTCCAAAACAAAATTGCTGACCAATGGCTAGCAATAAGTTGTGACATATCTTTGGGATAAAGTCGCAGAAAAACATGTGACGTATCCTTCTTCTTCCAAAGTAAGAGTACGCCATTTGTGTGGCGGTAATCAGCGCGTAAGGACTGAAAACTACCACGAAAAATGACTGCATTGTCAAACATGGACGTACTGAGATACATCTGTCTGACGTGTGAAACATCTTGTTGTGCTTCGATCTGAACAGGGTGATAAACATTACCAGAGGGCAGAGCATTAATGCGGTTGAGTAAGCGTCGCGTATAGTAATCACGTACTGGAAGACCTTGTTCGTACAAGTCAGTTGCCAACTGTTCTGAAGCCGTGAGTGCGGCAAGCTGATTTTGGACTCCTCGCAATTCATCGAGATTCAAATCTTCCAGCAGGTCTACAGCAAGTGACAATTGCGTTGGATAGAGAGCCCGTGGATTTCCAAGAGGAAGGATACTTCTGCATGATCAAAGTGCTACAGAATCTGTACGGATAAACTTGTGCCAACTTCGTTCTTGATCCATAACCTGGAGCACTACCTTCCAATGGTTGATTATAATGAGTTGGATCTTTCTTGGATTTATTACTACATCTCTTGAATACAGGGTTCAAGGTGCCATCTGGAAAATTGTGAAGTAAAGATGTTGGCTTGTAGTAGTAATATCCATTTGGGTCTTTCATACCAAAGGCACACATATCTAATGCTCCATAGGTTACGGCATGCTTCGTGAGAAGGCGCTGAAAGCATTTGGTAAACCAAATCTTGGAGGTCGCAGGATTTTCAATAATGAAATATCTGCCATGTTCAACCTGATAAAGAGCGACTCTAGCACGAGAATCTACCATGGGAAAATACTTTTTCCGCTTTTGATAAGTATCTGCAGGATCATTAATGTTTTGCAATTGACTCCATGGTCCACAGACAGGTGCCATGTGGATGATCTTTGGCTGCTGTCGTTCAATGACTTGCATTGCTTTTCGCCGTCCTTCGGCTGTTAGCAAATCGTGGAAGCGGATTGACCGAGCTTTGCAGAACCATTAAACATTTCTAAGAAATCAATCTTACCTACAGTAGTTGGTTCCCAAACATACTGACCATACTGGATGCCTTCAGGTCCTGAGAAGGAGGCATCATGCTGAATGATTGCATTGGCAAAGTCATCAGTTCTACAGGTAGACTTCCATGTCGCTGTACAGGCGTCTTTGGCCGCGTTGGCGGCACTGGCACGTGCGGCAGGATCGAGAGGTACACCTACAATTCTAGTTCCTAAGTCAACTCCTACCATGCTACCATCAACTGAGACCAACTTTCCTCTAATGCATTTTCCCCCATGTGAACCGTCTGATTTGATTTTTGATTTGTCTTCTGTCCACTGGTAAACTTTATCACCAGGAAAGAATGGTCCATCACGAGTTTACTTGCAATGTCTCTTCGAAGGTCATCAGATTGTTTTGCCCCAAGAAACTTTCGCATCGCCAGTGACCTTAGTGCTTCAGTTTGTCTCTCAGGAGCAGGGGCCTCAGTGGTGAGCTGCGCAGGATCCATAAGTTCAATCGCCGTGAGATCGGCTGGTCTTCTTCCGAATGCTACTTCAGTTAAATGCAAGCTTGTCTCAACAACTGTTTATAGGTTATGTTGGCAAGCAATGGATCGTCTTTCAAGGAAATAAGCATCAGTGAGACCTGTTTCTTAAACATGCGAATGGCTGCTTCAGCTCGGTTAGGCCATGGAGTACCTGGTCCAAGAGAGATTGGCCGTATGTTATGCTGCAACAATGTATTTTGGATTCAGCTGATAAGTCTCGAAGTACCCCTGAAGGTGAGAGATCGTCACCGTGTCTGATCTGTTCTGTACGACAAAGGCAGTTGTCAAAGAAGTTGCACCATCATATAAAATTCGGAACTGAAGTTTTGATTGAGGATTGATAGAAACTTCTCCATGATCAATGAAAGTCTAATGAAAGTAAGTTCACCAAAAACCTCACTTCGAATTCCTGAAACCTTAGCTCTCGAGGGTGCAATCTTGGCTTTGGAACAAGTGTCGCATGATTTGTGATCTGATCAAACTTGTCATAAATTTCCTTTTGCAACTTCAGAGCTGATGTTCTTCTCTTGAACTGTTCAGTTGACATGTGATAATGCTTCAAATGTAATTTGAGAAGTTCAGTTGGTGATTGAAGCTTATCATGGGTTCTCTGAAGTGCTAGTGACAATGTTCCTTTAGGTGACGGTTCCTTCTTCTCTTCAAGTTTTACTTCAACCTTAGGTTCCCTTTTTATTTCCATGTCTTCTTCAGGCTGAGGTTCCCGACGTCTAGGCACTCCGCCCTTGGCTCATCAAAAGGATCAAAAGGCTGACTCGGTACTTCTAACTTGCTATCAGGCTGAATTAGCTTCTTGACATTTTTCTTGTGAACAATCTTGGCCGGTTTCGGCTCTTCTGGTGGTGCATGTTCTGGCTTTTTGAATTTCTTGCAACCTTCTTTATTGGTATGTGGACGATGCTTACCATTACATGCTGGACATGTAATGTCTTCAAACTGAAAGCTGTACATCGGTTTCCAACTGGAAGTTGCAAGAGCCATAATGTCAAGAACTGGATGGTTGGATGTACTGACCGCCAATGTCGCATTCCAAATAGCGGACATGTCAGAAACTCACCTACAGGAGTATGCTCAATGTTCATACGAAGGTTCCGCATCTGTTCAGCTGAAAAGAGGATTGGAACCTTACCTTTGTCCAGAATGTCAACGCAGGTGGTAATCCAACCAGTGCGTGCATGATCATTGCGAAAGTGAATGGCAAGTCTTTCCTTAACTGTAGATTGTTCTCCATGTGCAGATGAAAACTTACTTGAAGACGGTTGTTTGGAAAACCAGATCTGATCACGCTTTTGATGTTGTTGGCATGCTTGTACGAGGCGATCGATGGCAAAGCGGGATCCCATAGCTCTGGTACAACCTGAGTCAAGAATCGCATAAGTCGGATGAGAACAAAGATCCACATATTCACAAGTAATGCTTGTTGGGCACCATGATCATAATTGAGATATACACACTCTTCCGTGGTGACGGAACTGAGTGGGCTTGTGTGCTGTGGGAACGAATGCATGTCACCGGAATCGGTTGCAACACTGTCCTCAACATGACGGATGCTCTCAATCGAAAACCTGTTCAAATCTGAAAAGCACTGGTACAACAAAGACACGAACAGAAGCACGGATGCGAAGGCTTCCACAAGTTCGTGTCCGAGATATCGGAACAAGCAAATGGCCGAAAAACAGAACCGGTTGATCTGGTCCGTCTGTCCGTCCTCAGAAACGAAGTCAAAACTTTCTGAATGCTTGTCCTCGGATGCGGTCAGTTCCTCAACGAAAGCAAAATAAGACCAATTGTACCAATCACCTCGGGAGTAATCTCCATCATATCCATAATAGGATTCATATCCTGACCAGTCATCTGTCCAATATGTGTCATAGTCATAACTCCAGCTTTCTTCGGCATGGGCAGTTTCTTGTTTTTCGGGGGCTTGTGAGGCACTAGAAGATGCTTGCTGTGCTACATTTGCTTGTGGAGGCTGTTGTTGTTGAAATGGTTTCCCTCCTTTGTTCTTTCCATCTCCTTCGCCTTTGCCCTTCCATGAAGGCATTCCTTTGAAAGAATCCTTTCCTTTCATTCCTTTCTTGCCCTTCTTGCCTTTTCCTTTTCCCCAGAAAGCCGTGTCTTGCTGGTCATTGTCCCATGCTGCATAACCTTTTCCTTTTGACCGCGGACGGAAGCCGGGTCTTGATCTTTTTCCTTTCTTTCCGTAACCCTTCGGCTTTCCTTTCTTGAATGATCGGCCGTGAATACGGCGCTTAGAGTATGAACCCTTAGCGCCTAGAACCCAGAATTCGTTGTTTGTATACAGACCTGTGAGACCTTCTTCTCCGGTCTCTTCATCAAAGACCCAAAATCCATGTTCACCCTCTTCGGTCTCGCATTCCTCCAGGACGTAGAAAGTGGACCGCTTTCGGTGAGCGATATTTGGGTCGGCAACACCTAGTAACCATTTGGGGGGTGACCACACAACCTGCTGTAGTCGCTCCTAGTACTTCAAAAGCGAAGGAGACCAAGGATGTTGCTGTGCCTGATGACTTTGATGATGACGAGCCTGATCCAGATGCAGGTCCATCAGGGCATAATGGTCCACCGCTACTTCCGCTAGACGGAGATGAACCTTTCAATCCATCACCTATGCCTGAGAATGATCCGCAACCGGATACACAAGATCAGCAAGAGCCAGAGGAAGGAAGAAGAACCAGAAGAAGATACTGATGACACAATTCCTTATGGTTCCACAGATACTGATGAGACTCTTGACTACAATGATCTTGTTGTTGATGATTCTCAATGGTGTCTTTTGTCCCAAGAATAAAAGTTATGCACTAACACGGCATCATTCTCTGTGCCTAGATTGATTGACGGTTCACCAGTAGCTTTGAACAATGTTGAATCTTCCATTTCTATTGGCATGTCTTATTCCGTTGTCACGGAAAGACAGCGTAGTAGATGCCGCAAGACCCGATCTGATATCATTGAAGAATATCACGGCATCAATGAAGAAGATAAAGCCTTTATGACATTGTATTCTATGACCGACAAATTTTCTTATTTAGTTGGCAAGAAACGAAAGGAAGCCACTCAACAAGAGAAGAGACAGCTTGCCAAACAATTCTTTGATGCCAAGGCTGAATGCCAATCATGGATTGACAATGAAGTTTTTGATCTTGTAGGCATGAGAAAGACGAAAGTTAGAAATTTCGTAGCTGGAAGATGGGTTCTTACTGTGAAGAAGGACAAAGATGGCAACTTCCAGAAATGTAAGGCTAGATGGGTCCTCAAGGGTTTTCAAGATAAACGCAAGAACACTCAGCAGACAGACAGCCCTGCAGCATCCCGTGCAGGTTTCCGATGTGCAACCCAATTAGCAGCTAACTATAGCTGGGACCTTTATCACATGGACCTCAAGACCGCGTTTCTCCAAGGTGAAGCCTATGATGACACACGTGATATTATTTGCCAGATACCGCCCGAATACGGCTATCCACCGTATATCGGTGCTAGGCTTAAGAAACCCGGTTATGGTCTGAATGATGCGCCACGCCGCTGGTGGCAGATCATTGATAAAGCCTTACTCGATTGCGGACTTGTACCGACACGCGCAGACAGATGTACATATGTGCTTTATATGACAATTCATCCAAAACCAAAACCTATCAACCACCTCGCAGTGTCAATACTGATCAGTTAAGTATCTCAGAAGCAATTGACCATCTTATGGAGCCGGTAGCCCGCAACAATGCACAGGGACGCCGACCTCATGGTTTTATTTGCCTTCATGTTGATGACCTGTTCATGGCAGGCGACAAAGTGTTTGAATCCAAGTTTTGTCCAGTCTGCGTAAGAACTTCGCGGTTGGTTCCGAAGATAAGAATGACATATTGTTTGTAGGGCAACGCATCAAATGGAAGACTCATGATAAGTATGGATCATATATTTCTGTTGACCAGAAGCTTGCTGTCGATTTAGTTGAAGAAGTCAAGATCGATAAGTTCTAGAAGGACAATGTTCAATGTAATCCACAACTCCATACTGCTTATCGATCCGTACTTGGACAGCTCAATTGGTTGCAGAGTAGAACTCAAGTCCATCTTTGTTACAAGTTTTCGCGTTGTGCCTCAGCGGCTGCTAATCCGACTGTCGGAGATGTCAGGGAAATCAACAAGGTTGTACGCACCCTCAAGAGTCAGTACGTTGATGGAAGATTTTGGCCTCTTAAGGGTTCACAGCGTATCCTTGGCATGCCCGATGCATCTTATCGCAACAACAGTGACAAATCCAGTCAGCGTGCTCATGTCATTTTCTTAGCTGAAGACCGCAAGTTACCTACCAAAGGTACATACTGCAATTCCGGTTACGACAAGCAAACACACCGTTTACATGGTTCTGAATCAGCAACTCGTGGATCAATTATTGACTATGAAAGCCATCAAATCACGACTACAACACAGTCCACAACCGTTGCCGAACTAAATGTGTTAATGAAGTGCTTTGGTACGTGTTTGTTTCTGAGAGCGTTATCGGCCGACATAAGCGGCGAGATCGTTCCTTTTCACATTAGGACAGACGCGAACAACTTAGTTACAACTGCTCAGACCACACACCTACCTGAACAGAAAGAGACCCACCATTTAATACAGATGTTGAGACATGAAAGCAACACCGGCCACTTAGACGACTTAAGTCCCATTGCAAGTGAATATTGTCTGGCAGACCCACTTACAAAATCAACAGCAAAACCAGACCAACTTGTGTCTTCGATAGCAACTGGCAAACTTGAACAAGTAGACGTGCATCCGCCATTCCGGTCGTTGCTTAAACACAAGGCGTTTTTGACAACATGGGTCGTTGATACACTTCATGAACCTCACAATGTGACTACGTTTTTCTGTGAAGACATTTCAGATCATGTGTTTGCTATAATGTACTTTGATGAGTACATTTTCGTCTCAAGAAAATTTGCGTCTGCAATTTCTTGGCTCACAGGGTACGTTAACCCCTTGGAACCTCACTCGTTTTCCTACCTACCTGATCAAACCTCGCCGGCATACTGTTGCCATCGCCCGTTTCTGCATTCGTGCATCCGAGTGGGACGACGCCCAAGGTCCCACATCCGACTTTCTCACTGTTGCATGCCACCGGCATACTCTCGTCTACCAAGATCCGCAAACGCGGACGAAACACCACGTGGCGTGGCCAGCGTACCCCACGCGGCCAAGGACCTTATCACACCCCCAGAGGCGGAAGATCCGAATATACGGACAGACACCGAGACAGAAACCGCGAGTCCGGCTCGATCCGAGAAAAGCGTGACAATCTCATTGAACAAGGTCTTTGTCAAGTTTTAAGAAAGCAAGGTGGGGTTCAGACAGAACGTGACCATGATTTTCCGTTACAAGATCATGCTTTTGAGATTGGACCGCGACATCTTTCATATCTATTCCGACATACGGATTTGTTACATGAAGATGGGTCTCTTTCGCTTCATGAGATGATCAATCACGTCGAACTGCCAGAGAAATCCGAGCAATGTACAACAGTTGCCATGACCGATTGAATTGGGTAAATGCAGCCGAAGTCCCGGCAGCCCTTAGAGGCAGATGAATTCAATGAGATACCTTATGCCTCTGGCACATGTGATTTGCGATTCCAATAAATCTCGTGCTATGATTGGTTTTCTGACTCAAAACAACTTTGAACCAGCAAAGATTCCGGAACCGGATGCTTGGTTTAAACCCGCTGATTTTTACAATGACTCTGTACGATTGACCCAAGCTGATGTTTTGGATGGATCCGGAATTGTTAGTGTCTTTATCCGTTTTGAGAGTGGACATTCCAATGACATTCGAATTGAGCATACTCCATTTAAGCCGGACATGTACCCGTACCGATATCTGATCCACGGTACTAATGAAAAGAACCTGAGCTCGATCCGCCAACGCGGACTACTGCCAGGTGGCACCCGTGGTGGCCGGAACCGCGTCCATTTCGCCTTAGACTCTTGTCTTACGACTATGGTGGACGCATTGCGTCCGGAATCCGGCTGTGTGATTATCGCCCGTCCGACTTGCCTGCACGACCTCGATCCCGTTATCACGGAGAGCAATTGCGTGCTGACACCGTATGCAGTTCCATTTGATCGTTTTTGTGGAGTTTGGTCTTTTATTGATCGTGTCTGGATTTATGTTCCGAATACCGGAGAACTTTTCAGGATGAATGATTACCACTCCGATATTGACATTGCCATGCATATTGCTCACCATCAACTTTTTTGGGAAAAGAGAAGTGAGAATGAATCAAATGGTATCACATGGCAAAGAAGTGAATACACTCATTATGTTACAGCTCAATTGACCGATGAACAGACCATTGCAGACTTTTTGAACAGTTTCAGGCAGGCAAGAGCCGGACCGGCCAGACCAGCCAGACAAGGTCCAACACCAAATGACCGCTCGTCATGTCCTCCGAAATCCCCTGAAGATGAGCGCGTCGAACAAATTCGGTCCAACATCGCAGAACGTTTCAAGAAGAGCATGCGTAAGGCTGCACAAAAGGAGTCGAAGACTTCGGTCGACATCTCCTCCTCTGAGACCGAAACTATGGCTCAGCCAGCCAAGCCGATTCTGGCTAAGGGGATGCCAACCAAAGGGCAGAAGAAATCCGAAATCCCGGAAAGTTCTGCCGCAGCATCCAGCTCCTCTGCATCCGCTTCCAAATCAGCCGCAATCCCGGCGAAGGAAGACAGACGTAAACCTGCCAAATCATCCGCTGCTAAGCGTGAGACGTCTGCCCGTGCTAGGGAACTTTTTAAAGATGCAGATGCTGCCAAAGAAGTATTTTCTAAGTTTAAACAGGAATTTACCGAAATTCAGTGGTTCCAGCGTCCAGAGGGACCACAATGTTGCAAGAATTTTAATGAATGTCTAGCAGAAGACGCTATGTTCTGGTGCCACCCCTGTGGCTTTGCTTTGTGCTTGAATTGCCGTGTTCAAGGAAAAGCTTGTGACCATCACATTATCAATTGCTCTTCCGAACTTGGAGCAAATTTTATGCCAGAAAGTATCAGTGCAAAGGACCCACCTTTTGACATGGGACAGATCATCGATACTGTTCTTGGACAATCTTCATTTTTCGGTGCTACAAGAAAGGAACACGAACGTACAAGACAAGAGAATTTTGAGGATATTGTTGAAGCTCTGAAACATGGAAGAAAATTTGGCAACAACTATTTCCAGAATTTTGTTCAATATGGAATTGAAGATTTTCCTTTTTCGGATTTTGTTTATTCACTTCCCAGCGGTAATCGCGTACCGACACTTGAGAAACATTTTCTTGAAGCACAAGATGCAACAGCTCTGCCAATTTGGCGCCCAGAGATCTTCTTCGAGTATCCTGATACTGAGCTGCAGGAGCAAGAGATTCTTGATCTCCTTGAATTGTTCAGATGTTGTTTGATGCGCAAAAGCGGCAAAAGAGCTGTTTCTGTGGGGAAATCCGAAATGCGGAAAACTCCGAAGACACTCAAAAGGACAGTTACCAACTTGGTATCCTTACTCTCAACCTCGGACACGTCAACCGTCATAGGTAGTTCTATAGGTTTCCATCCTGGGTCCGCAAGGACAACGATTATCGTGCTTTGCCATATTTAATTATTCGCCATTCTGCTCATATTGTGACTGTTTGTGAAGCCCATGATGAACTGGTGGCATTGCCACTCATCAGCAACTTGCCTCCGATCATTCAATGATAGGTATGGTAGTCCATGCCGAAATCACGTCTCCGTCACTTGCCATTTTTATCGCGGCAGCCATTCTGCCGGCACATTTATTGAGCTTATCGGCCACTACCAAGCTGAGACTGAGAACAAAGAAGCACAAAACTGATTCTGGTTGCTTCATGGCGCGATTTTTCGTCTTTCATATGGCCACATCACGTCTGGTGAAATCATTGACCCAACAAGCGGCATTCGGACCATAAAGCCAACCGACGTAACACCCAATATGAGCGCTGCAGTCAAGCCGCATCCGGCTCCACTGGCCTCAACACAAGATTCACGTGATGTCTCAATCTGTGAGATTGATGGCCGATGTGATGCTCAGCATGCCGACCTGTTACAGCCGACTTCCGGCGCAGACACACATGACGTAAAACGCCTTGGTCTTGCAGAAGTCCGTATTGGTGTATTCCACATTTATTCTTATGCCGGGTCCGACGGCTATTCTGAAGCCTGTGAAACATGGCTACATTTTGTAGCCAATTGTGTGGAGCATCAAGTTGATTTTCTTTCATGCAATGCCAACCTTTTCGCCCAACGCAGTTTCAAGAAAGATGACCATTCCGACTTTCGGACCTGCATCATGATTGATATTTTAGAGCGCTTTCTCCAAGAGATTAATTTGCATCGCAGTCCTTTGAACAGAATTTCATATAATATAATGTTGATTCCTCAACGCAGGCCAGCCAGTATCTCCGAAGTATGGAAGGCGAAAGTGCCGATTGCGATTCAATGTTGTTAATTTCCTTATTTTACGGTAAGGAAACCGTTATTTCCGAAGAGAAAGGCAAGGAAGAATCCGCATCCGCGGATGGAGTTGCCGGCCCAGCCGTTGGAGATGAGATCGTCCTCACGGACGTCGAACAGTTGAAGTACCTTTTAACTTACGACCTGGGCCTGAAGGAGACAGATGCCGCTTGGCACTCTCCACTTATGCTCAAATTCGTGCGCTCAAAAATATGCGCATTCGCTCCAAAGATTCCGAACATCGGAGAAGGACCAAAATTCGAGGATCTCAACGTTGGGTACAGAGAAAGACGTGAAGAACGAAAGGCTGAACGCCGTGAACGACACGACAGTGTACCACCTCTGCGGAAGGACTCATTCCGCAATGTGGATTCCGGTGCCCAACGCAGATCCAGATCTATGAGCCGAACTCCCGGCCGAGATCGTGCAGAAGTTCGTCCGCCTCGAACGCCACCACAGCCACTGCCGGTGAAAGCACCACCTGTGCAATTGAGAAGACAACCAAGCACACCACCTCAACCACCGCCGGTGAAGGCTCCTCCTGTACCGCCACCGCGGCCAGCTAGGTCGCCTAGTGTACAAAGACCAGTTCCCAGCCGTTCACTTGGTACCTCAGGTACCACACCACCATGGCGTGAGCATGAGGAGCGACGCAATTGCGTCGGAAGAGAGCGTTCGACTCCGCAAGGTCGAAACACCCGGACACGAACCGAGACACGGTCGTCCGCTGGTGGACATTGGACGAATACTGGGAGGTCGCAAAGGGAACGATCAATCAATGTTCCCGAACCTCCGCCGCCGCCGACCCGCATGTCGGGCACGCAATGGCTTAATTCTGGTTATCCGATTATCCCGCTGTGCCAGAACCGCCATCATCTTCGACGGCGAACCGCCCTCGCGGTCCAGGTTATTTTCAACCGCCATATTGGCGTACCAATCCGCAAACTCACGTAGTTGAGTACGCGCAAGGTTACTATGCTCCATACAACAGATGGATGTTGCGTCCAGATGGAGTATGGGTAGATTTGTTGCCACAGACGCCTGACCAAAGTATTTTCTTTCACCAGCCGTCAGCCCAGAGAAGAAGAAACGAACTCTATCACTACGGATACACATTCTCAATGGGCTTATAGATTTTACTGCCACAAAGAGCCGAATTACGGCCTGACAGCAGATCCATTTTCTGTCTTCGGACAACTATGTTTCACAGCAGAGTACAAGCTGAGCGGCTGAGCGCTTCTTGTACAAAAAGTCAACCGCATGTTTCGACACGAAGAAAATTTGTGTCTGTTTGTAAACCATTTTTGGGGACGTGTCTACACAATGCATGCATGACAGTTTGCATGTAGTACATGACATGTTCACATAATTCATTCTATCCACAGCGCCACTCCGTGGCTCAAGACTTGCTTGCATACCGCAGCAAAAAGGTGTAGCTTGCCCGCGCTGACCACAAGTGTTCTAGTGTAGATCCAGGGCTCCTTCAATCAATGCGGGGATTGCTACCTCACCCCCCCTCCCGACGCCCCCCACCAGTTTTAAGCCAAATACGGGCAACTCAAGTTATATCTCTATGAATGGCAACAACGTGATCAAATTTCCAGACGGACAGAAATTGAACAGAGTGGAAGAAACGACCTACCTTGGACACCAAATCACGCAGGAAATGGACGTGAAACACGAGACACAACACAAAATGCACCAGACATTGAAAACGTGGTTCAAATTGGACTCCTTCTGGAAGACAACTGTTTGTTCTAATAGATGGAGGCTGCAAGTTTATGATGCCATTATTAGAAAAAAAAATCCTATGGACTCGAGACCGTACACCTCACACAAACACAACAAAAGAAAGTGAATCCATTTCAATTGCGGGGCCTACGTGAAACCTTGGGTCTCAGCACAACTTTTGCCAACCGTTCAAATACAAACGAATATTTTTTGCAAAAGGCAAATGAAGAAATCGGCCACACACCTGGGACACCCAGCAAAATTAAACTATTCTCGGATTTACTAGAAGATAGGCGAGTGAAGTTTGCTGGACACATTTTGCGATCCAACAACAGTGATCCCTTGAGGAGAGTGAGTTGTGAACGTAAGGTGTCCCAGGCAACAGTGGCTATTGTATACTAGTAGATATGTTTTGGAAAAAATGAAAGAGGAACGTTCGAAAATATTGTGGAACAAAATCACAAATTGTTGGAACTTGCAAGAAGCCGTCAATTTTGAGTATCGCCGTCGCATGCCCACGGTTTCACCCATGTGCCACGAGTCTGGCACGGAACCATGGCAGTCAAAAGATCCCCCCTGATCCAGCAGAACCTACCTTTCGTTCACCCCAGCCCTCTCCAGTCATATTTGTTCTGTGAACTTTGCCTTTTGTTTGTATCGAGGCTATTTTGAAAGCCGTGGATGTGACAACAACGGATGGAACGAGGTCGTTTTTTTCGGCCTGCAGTGGCTCGGCGAGGTGGCGAGGTGGCAAGGTACTGTTGACAGGAAACCATCACCACGTCGGTGATATGGTCAGTTTCCAGCAGCCTTGGACGGCGCCGAGGTATTTCATCAAGCGATACTTGCTGGGCCAGGTGGTGACCAAGGTCTGCAGTCATGTTACAGTCGTGTTCCGGCATCACCTGCTGGGAGGTGTGGTGGAAGAAATTCCCAGCCACCTTTACTTACGAAGTGGAAATTTTGCACTGCACGGTTTCTGTCTGAATTTTTCGGCGGGTTCATGTTTAGAGTCAATGATAAATCATTTGGTGATGGTTCAACTGACAAGCAGGGCATCACGCAGCATATGCAGCACAAGATGCGCCTCCTGGTCTGTCATATGTCATATGTCATATGTCTCTGTGGCCTCTATGGCAAAAAGGTTCGTTTATCAGGAAAGGTTTATCAGAGCTCCTGGAGAACTGAAGAGAGTCCTAAGTTGTACCAAGTTGGGATGCGAGGACAAGTATCCCGCTTCGTACTCGCAAGTGTAGGTGGGGGAGGCTCGCCATAAGCAACTGGTTCACGATGGTCACCAAACATGATCATTTTTAGTAGTTGTAGGTGCCAAATTGGAAGATGCCGAAGATACCATAGAAACCCCTCAGATTTTTACCATAATTTGGCAATTTATATCAATTTATTGTCCTTTTTGTTGGGATGCGTTTTCCGAAGAGGACCGGCCCTACGATGCTACTGCCAGGAGAAGATTGATGAGGCAGCGGAGATCTACTCTGAACACTTCGGCGATGGAGACGCTCTGCAAAAACGGGGCTGAACCGATAGGGTCGGGACATCCCCAGGGACATCTGAAAAACATCTCCGGACCCTGTTTGCATTTGTTTGCTAGCTAGTAGTGGTTCTTTATGGGTAAAGGGAACATAAGGGAACCATGAAAGAATTTGGAGAGGATCCGATGCTTCAAAAAAATCGGATTGAACATAGTGAAGGCTTAATGGGGCCACGAGCCGACCAATATATGGGTGATGACAAGGGTTTTGGGCATGGCTTGCATCCAACAGCGCTTTCGAGATGTTGCAATGGGTCAAGTGATGCCCTGAGAGACATCCCGAAATGAAGAGAGAAGAACCTGTTGGGAAGTTCATTGCACTCCGGATGCTCCGGTGTATCATTTGGCGGTTTATGAAAGGCAAACATTTTCCTCATTGAGTGAATTTCTGGTGCATCGCAAGTCAAGACAGATCTGGGGCCCCACGAAGTATGGTCTTCACAGCTTAGCTTAGCTGCAAGGTGAATGACAATCCTTCGATGTGCCTTGGCTGCTGCTTGTGTGTGTGTGTGCCACCCTTGACCCACAGGACGGCAATTTTGAACTCGTGGTTTGCAAGACCATGAGATACAGTAACGCAGCACAGCTTCTGTTTGCATCGTCGTTCCATGCTGTGCTTGCCCAAGATTCTGCCACTGCGAAGCAGCTCTGCTGGATGAGTCGGTCAAAATTGTAGAAGGCAGCTGTAAGGACCTGTCCTACAAGTTCACACCCAGGTTCTACCGCGAAGGCTGGGAGTACATCTTGAAGGAGCATGGTGGCAGGCGGAGATAGGGGATGATGATGATGTTGTATTTTCTTTCTTGGGGGGAAGCACTAGGTCTGCTTGCACGAGCTGAGTGCACCAATTGATTTTGCCATAGGGTGGAGCAATTTTATTTGCGTTTGGTCAGATGTCCAGATTCACGCCCTGCGCAGTTGTCCAAGACTTGATGACCCCCAAGGTCCACCGCTTGAATACCTTATATAAGCATGAAAACCATCGGAACGCCTGTTGGCCGTAGACGGGATCCTGCATGGTTTAGAATTGCACGCCGTGGTCGCAGAGGCTGCCGGTGGAGATCAAGGCCGTCCCTGAAGGATGGGTTGCACTGGCGGGACCTGATGAGCAGATCAGAATGGGATAGATGGATTCCTGTTTGCCCTCGACACCCGCAAACGCAGAGCACGCGCATGCGAAGACATGGATTGACGATTGATAGAGGATGTCGCTTTGGATCGTGTACAGTACCCGAATGTGTGAGGATTTTGAACGTTTCTTCAAGTGTCTCCGAGAAGCTTTTTTGCAGGAATGGTCGTACCCACCAAGACGGTGCTCTTCACTTTGGTGAACACTGCGGCTTGGACAAAACACGCAGATGGGTTCGATGCGAACAACAAGCATAGGAATAGAAGGGATGGATTTCTCCTACACATGGGGAGCAAGGTGCAATTTTGTTGGCATGTATATGCTGTGTATATTATATATATACATACGTATATATATATATATATAATATTTTTTTTTTTAATATATGCGTATATATATAATATAAATATGTTATATGATTATATATATATGATTATATATAAATATATGATTATACATATAAATATATGATTACATATATATATATATACATGTGTGTCATTATATATATATGTGATTATATATATATATGATGATATATATATATATAATCATATATGTGTTTATACATACATTTTGTATGTATGATTATATGTATGGTTATATGTGTGATTATATATATACACATATATATGATTATATATATTATTATACCTGCTTATATATGCACCCCTGTGGTGTGGTGGGGGTGTGGCACTGTTCCCCTCCCCCCCTGTGGTGTGGTGGGGGTGTGGCAGTGTTCCCCCCCCCCCCCCGTGGTGTGGTGGGGGTGTGGCACTGTTCCCCTCCCCCCCCGTGGTGTGGTGGGGGTGAGGTAGCTTTCCCCTTTAAGGGAGCCCTGGAAACTAATGTACAACACCTGAGTCAAGCGTGAGCGACAGCACTCTCTTTTTCTGCTACGCGGGTTGCTGCTAATCTTGAGCCTTGAGCCATGCGGAGTGCGCATGAAAGATATGAATTAAGTATATTAAGTGTACATGTCAACATGCATGAAAGCATTGTGTAGACACGTAAACAAAATAAGTAACAAACAGACACAAATGTTCTTCGTGTCGGAACATGCAAGTCTGTTTCAAAGGAAGCGCTCAGCCTGTGATCTGCTGTGAGACGGTCCGAAGACAAAAACAAAACTGTACAAAGAGCTACTCTCCGCTGTTGGCAAGCGACCGCAAATGCGGCACATAGGCAGTTGTGAGGACACAGTCCCATCGAGAATGTATAGCCATAAAAGCTCATTTCATTTCTTCTTCTCAATTCTCCTGATTGGTGGAAAAAGATCGATTGATCAGGAGTCTGTGGAATCAGATCCAACCAAGAGCCATCATACTTTTGAATCCATCTCTGCCGAGGCATGGTGTATCCTGGCACATATTCAACATCAGAGGTGTGTGGATTCACTCTGTAATAGGCTGGTTGATCATAGCTATAACCGTATCCACGGTATCCAGATGAACTGGAAGCTGCTCCTTGATCTAACCACTGCGTACCCGTCATACGGGACGGAGGTGCAGGAGGCTCAGGCACATTAATTGGTCGTTTTCTGGTGGTGTGCCTCTGTTCTGCTGGCTGCGATCCTTCTCTCCATGGCGGCCGAGCTTTAGGAGGATCTGGTGGAGTGCTTGGAGTTCGTGTTGAACCGGAAGACCGTCCAGGCGGTGGAACCGGTGGTGCTTTAACAGGTGGTTGAACACTTGATGTGGATGTTGGTGCTGTTGCTTGTTTGAGAGAAACCGGAGCTGCCTTGTAGCGAACTGGTTTAGGAGTTGCAGTTGGACCCTGTGGTGGAGTCACAGGTGCTCTTGCAGGCGCAGGAGGTGGCTTTGGTACATCTGCCTTTGGTCTATTACTCCTGGTTCTGCTGACAGATCTTGATCTGGTCTGTCCAACTCTTCTGAAGGAATCGGTCCGCAACGGCGGCACACTGTCTCTTCTCTCTTCTCGCTTGTCGAGATATCCTTGATTTCGCTGCATCCATTTCTCACGTCTTTTCTCTTCTGATTCTCTGGTTCGGATGCGCATATTTTTCAAGGCCTTTAATTGGGCAAAGGTAAGGAGAGGTGAGTGCCATGCACAGTCTTTCTCTGCCAAACCAATATCGTATGGTAACAAATGTTTTAACTGTTCAACATCATTCAACAAAATTTCATCGGAAAAAGCTGATCCTGCGAATCCATCCGCAGAGGCGGAATCTTCTTTGGCACGTGCTTCCGTGACAGCGATCTGCTTACCGTAACAAAGAGAAATTAAAAGCATTGAATCACAATCAGCATCTTCTCCTTCCATGCTTCGGATGTAATCAGCTGCAGTGGTCGATGAAACTACGTTATACGTAATACGGTTGATCGGACTGCGATGAAGGTTGATCTGCTGGAGAAAACGTTCAAGGATGTCGATCATGATGCACGTCCGGAAATCGGAATGGTCATCAGACTTAAAACTGCGCTGTGCAAAAAGGTTGCCATCACCAGACAAAAAGTCACATTGGTGCTCGACGCAACTGGCAATAAAGCTAAGCCATTTCTGGCATGTCTCCTGATAGGCATTACTCCAAGCATATGCTGAGATGTGAAAAACCGCGACGCGGCATTCGGCCAACAAGAGACGTCGTACGTCGTGTGTGTCAGCACCGGGATTCACTTCGCAGACTTCAACACCTGAAACGGCAAGATCATCATCGCCATCGATCTCACAAATTGAGTGATCAAGGAAATCTAACGTAGTCGCCAGTCGACAGCAGTGTTGATGAACCATGGACTCGACGTTCTTCTCGACATCCGGTTTCGGAATGCGAACACCTGTGGAAGGATCAACGAACTCGCCAGAGGTATTCTGTCCATGGCATAAACGAAAAATGGCACCGTGCAAAATCCAAAAAGGGCTGGTTTTGTTGCCAGTTTCAATCTGATGGTGCCCAAGAAGTTCAATGAATGTGCCTACATCGTGATCGCCGCGGATAAAAATGGCCAGAGATTGCGATTGGATGGCAGGGTGAACTACCATACCAATCATCCCGTACTCCTTGGCAATTTCACGATGAACGGCAATTCCTCCGTATTCGTCGGAAGCCTCACATAAACACACAATATGGGCCGCATTGCGGAACACTATGTGTGGCAAAGCACGATGATTAATATCAGTTCTGACCCATTTTGGAAATTTTGAGCAACCTCCGATATACGGAACACGGTTAATGTGACCAAGATTCAAAGTCAAAATGCCAAGCTGATATGTGTCTCTCTGGAATTCATGGATGTTATCCTTAGCGCGCTTGACAACACCTTGGACTGCTCTTTTGCCGAGAAGACACGATCGGAAGAGTTCCAATAAACGGAGAATTTCTTCGGTATCAAGGTCAGGGCCGTCAGGGTACTTAAAATAAGCTTCTGGTCTCCAAATCGGAAGCGGCGTCTGATCCTGGGCGTCAATTTGTAGTGTTCCTGAAGAGTTGGAATTCGAATTCCATCTGGCATAGAGTAAATATAACCAGTGTAATCGAATTGCTCGATACCGTGCCTTGCATAGCTCTGCAGGTAGGTATTGCCCAGGGATCGGCCTTCACGCAAATGCGTGATAAGGTCTTGAAAATTGTCCTGACGGGTCTGTGCATGTTCACTTCGAGTGGCTCCGAAATACGAAGATTCAGCAAGGACAGCGTCAACCAGTACTCCGATGTCGAAAGGCGACTGGGTTGAGCTGATGCTATCTGGCAAAAATTCAGAGGACAATTCAGAGGAATAATTAACAATATTATGTTTGCAAGCTAAGCCGCAAGTGCGGCATTCCAAGCAGTAGGCAAAGCCACAAGGGTGGCACCAAAACATGGCCTCTGCGCAATTGCATTCGGCACAGTTCTTACAGCATTGTGGACCCGCTGGTCGGGGAAAACCACGGAATTTCATCTGTATCCTTTTTAAATTTTGTGAAAAACTTTTGTGCTGCGTCCGCATCGCGGAACAATTCCTTTGCCTGGGTGCTCATCTCACGGCGAGCTCGGCTTTTAACAACCTGCCTACGGCTGCCCCATGGAGAATTGGCTTGCAGGTCAACCGCAGAGGCGGTATCTGTTGAACCGGATGCTTGATCAGAACTGGCCGCAGCAGCGGCACTTTTCTGTTTCTTTGGCATAGGCTTGGATTGAATTTTTCTTTTAGGAGCTTCGCTCTCTGAGGCTGAGGTTGCCTCATGGTTCTTCGCTTTGTCAAGGTGCTTTTTGAATCTTTTGGAGATTTCATCTCTGAGAGCGTTCACCTTCTTATCTTCCTCGGTCTCTGGTGGACCTCTTTCCTGATCATTGGGAGTTACGACGGTACGCAAAGGCCTGGCAGGACCAGGTGCGGTTGATCGAAAGCTTTCAAGAAACTTCGTCACTATTGGGATCTGCATGATCTGTTCTCCTACGTACTCCACATATTAGGAACGTGTCCAGGAGATACCGTCTTGAATATTTTGATTTCTTTTCTCCCAATAAAGCTGTTGGTGACAAACATGCATTGCAAGATCAATATCAGAGGTATACCTGGACAATCCAACTGCTTGCTTTGGACGCTTTTTCTCCCTAAGACGTCGTTGCTGTCTTTTGTTGGTATTGCTCTCGTGTGTTTTGCAATACCATGGTTCTATATCATGCTCATGCAAGAGAGAGCAGTAAATACTTTCAAGGCACTTTGTAGTCTTGCAGCCATGCGTATTTGCAATGTGATCTTCCCAAAGCATCTACAGCTCAAGCGTCTGTGATACATTTTTTCACGTTCGCTAGCTCAAAGTGCAAAAAGTAGATAGTTAGATAGATCGATAGATAGATAGATAGATGGATAGATGGATAGATAGATAGAAAGAAAGATAGATAGATAGATAGAGATATATAATCTACCGTATTGTTTTGGTAAGGGGTGGGCCGGGTGGGCTACAGTTTGGACGCAGAACCCTTTTCAACCCTTGAAATTCCAACCTTGGAACTTCGGATGCTATTTTCACCTAAGTTTTTCTTTCATACAGCTGCCTACAAAGTGAAATATACACCATCCATGGGGGGCACTGCATACACCAAACCAAGGGGTTGATTGAGAAACCCTTTCAGTCAACTTTACCATGTATGGGCCTACGCGTGCAGACCGGATTGCACCCCAAAAGGAAGGTTTCACACAGATTTTTGGGAGATGTTCTTCTAATTTCTTTCCCCCTGATATCATATACTTATACCAGGCACATTGTAGAAGTATTTTTATAGTATTTAAATCCATCAATCCCCACATAGAGTATTTCAAAACAGGGGAAAAGAGATCCAAGTGGGCATCGTTACCTTCTATTTCAAAGTTCCTAATTGGTGATTTTGGTGTTGTTAAGACAAAACCAAACTGGTAGTTACTGGTGGTTTGATCAACGCTGTCTATTTACAACATGATATTTAGTGAACGCATGTATCATCTCATTTCGTGCGTACCTTTTTGTTCTGCAGGGGCTTATTGCCTAGCGTTTTTCCCCTGGATATGCAATACCCTTTTCCATGCTTCAGTACGGTAAGTGCATTGTCTATTCACTTGCGGGGCCTATATCTGACAGGGGTACCGGGTATTGCATATCAGGGGGAAAGAAACAGGAGTGGGCACAACTGACCCCCAATCTTTTGTTAGGTTTTCGGGTGGTTAAAAAACAACCTGGCAGATTATGGTGATTTTATTGGCGCCATAAGAGGCTATCAGATAGCAAATGCGGTCTCTAAAATCTTGGGGTTCACAGGTTCCCCACATGGAAAGGGGACAGAGAATCATAATTACTGATGTTTCATTTTGTTCTGAAATCCCACCGAAAAATGAAGAATGTGAACATCCATCCAAGTTTCCAACCTCCATGATCAGCCTTGCATGGCAAGTGGCCCGTGGTTCACCGGTGATACCAGGCACCTGTCCCTTTTGTTCACCCAGGGTAGTTCGATGGTGACAATTCCTTTTGAGAAAGGACTCAAACAGCATCAGCGCACGTGGGTCACGCAAGAGTGACAACATGGTTTGAGTTTCAAATGCACTTATTCAATTTTTTGACATTGTTGGTCAGGGATCCACTGCAAACAACCAGGCTGCAACTATGGCCAATGTCTTTGCAAGCAGGAAGTGATCTTAACTAATCTGTGTTTTTCAAATGATGTAATTGAATACTTTTTTCAAATGATGTCATTGAATACTTTTTTCAAACTGTTTGAAACCATTGGCCAAAGATCCTACCGCAAACTCGCAGGCTGCAACTCTTGCAGTATCTGACAGCACGAGATGTTCTTAACAAACGACTTCAACCAATTTAGAACCCTTTCAATCGAGATCAGCCTGCCATGTTGCCCTCACTGGAGCGCTGATTCAGCCTTGCTTGCATGGCTGGATTTGCCAGTGGTTTGTGCCCTGGGGAGGGGATGCAGGGAAGTGTTTACACTGGGCCACCCTATCCAACGCAGTGGTCTAGAAACCATGCAGCTTAACCCAACCAAATTGGTCATACTACCTTCAATTTTGGAGATGCCACCAACAAGTGCGGGTTGATGAGAATAAAATCATGTGTTATGAAAACTCAGTTAGACCTAGCGAAAAGGCCACAGCCATTGCATTGCTTGAAGCATTTGGGTTTTGATATCAACGGCGAAGCCTACCAAAGCCTGCGCAGCCTATCTCATGGCGGCAGATGCAGCCAATCCTGCTGCCCCTCTAGCTGATGAGCAGCCTCAGCCTCTGACCCACGAGTCCGATGTCAAGGTCTTGAAGTGGAGATCTACTCGCCCTGGCAAGATTGCATGGTCCCAGAGCAAGGTTGAACCTTCGGTGAATTTGATCAGAACATCTTCAGGCAATACATTCGCATGATTTTCCATATCTTTGGCATTGGGCAAAGATCCAATGTCCAACCATGTTCCAAGAAATCTACTGAAATGGATCACCAGTCACAAGGTAGTTGATAACCTTATCCAACAAATCCCAATTAATTCCAATCTATTCAGAACATATTCAATCCAGAACAGATTCAAACAATACATCCAAATCATTTTCCATACATTTGAAACTGTGCATTGATCCAAAGCCCAACCATGCCCCAAAAGGTTTACTGAAAGGGCCACCCAGTGACAAGCTATAGTTGATAACCCCATCCAACTATAAAGATATCTTTAAACCCGTCTATACATATATATACATACATATATATATATATTTATTTATTTATTGAATCTACTCAGAACATCTTCAATCAGTGCATGCGCGCTATTGTCCATGATTTCGACATGGGACATTGATCCAATGTCCAACCCTGCTCCAAAAGTTTTACTGAAAGGGCCACCCAGCCACAATCTAGTTGATAACCCTATCCAACTAAACTGATATCTGTCCCCGGTCAAGTGAAGCTCACTCGGAATGACACAAAACACGCACAGTATGTCCCATATCTTTTGAAATCATTGTTGCTCCAATTTTCCATTATAAACATATCTTGAAACCTGAGTGCATGAAGTGACTTAGATGGGATGGTGCCTATCTGAAACACGGGACGTTTTGGCATCTTTTTTTCTAAATCCAGCATGCAGCTTCTAAGGACAATTTGGCTCGTGATATGCTGCGCACTCTTCCCCTTGAAGTGCTGAATGTGATCGGCAGCCCCTCATGGACAGGAGGCCCACTAGTGGTTTTGGATCAGCCGACTGGGAGACCTACGGCATCAACCTTGGGGAAAAACTTTCCTTGGTTGCTGCCATTCGTCAAGGATTCACCTTCCAAGGCGATGGGGTTATCAAATTTTGAATAGTTGTGGTTTTTGTCGCAAGTTGTTTGCAAGTTGTTTTGTCGCAAGCTTACATCAGTGATGTTTGTAGTACGGGGATGGTTCCCTAAAGGTACCTAGCGGGTACTACATATGCGATGCCTTTTTGTACCTGGATTCCTTGTGTCACAAGCGCCTGTTCAAACCTGACCTCAAGCGGATGGAGACCCGAAGCAGTCTCGCAGCCGAAGAGGCTGTCAAAGTGAAGAAATGCTTGGGAACCCTCAGATACCTATGGAGGAACGCCATGGGTGCCTCCCACGATGAGAACGTCCAAACCATGAAAAGCTTCCTGTGCCCTTCTCCCTTGCAGCAACTTCGTCGAGGTGAAAGTCAGGAAATGGCGGTGGAAGATGGGGAAGATGGATCGGAAGGAGGAGCTGATATCGAGGAGGAAGGTGATGAACAGGCTGAAAGTGATGATGGGGAGGAGGAAGGTGATGAACAGGCTGAAGGTGATGATGGGGAGGAGGAAGGTGATGAACAGGCTGAAGGTGATGATGGGGAGGAGGAAGTTGATGAACAGGCTGAAGGTGATGATGGGGAGGAGGAAGTTGATGAACAGGCTGAAGGTGATGATGGGGAGGAGGAAGTTGATGGAGATGAGGACAGTAAGTCCGATGGGGAGGAATGGAGTGATGAGGTGAAGGATGCGTTAGTGGCAATCTCTCCACCGGTTGGTCGTATGGTCCAGCAGGCTGTCCGAGTTGAAGATGGGGTCCAGGTGAATGTTTCCAATGAGCCTGACAGTGATGACTCGCTCGTGGCGCCAACTCTTCGCTTGGGTGAATCTGATGGAGATGACACGTCTGAGTCTGCCGATGAGGATGGTGATGAGAAGGGCAGTGATGTGAGCGAATCTGAGGAGGAGTTTCAGTGCAGTCAGGTTCCGGGTAGTGGTTGGATGGGGAAGTTCTACGCCAAGTACGGTCGATTTGGCAAGACCAAAGAGTCCAGACCTTTCTGGCCACCTTCTGTGGAAGCTGGGGATGTGCCTGCCATCTTGGATGACATCCGGGATGACTTTTCCAAGCGTGCTGGTGATTGTTCTCAGTAACTTGCTTTCCAAAACTCATAGTTTTTGATAGTTTCCCACCAAACCTTGAGTTTTTCCAAACTAATTTTGAATTCTTTGTGTTTGCAATGTTTCTTGAGGCATCCGCTGTTCGAAGGGTATATGGACCATTGCCGCAATGCATTGGTTACCCATGGTCGCTACGTCTATGACACCCACACCACGCAGAAGCACTTCAACGAATGGGTGCGTGAAGAGAAAGCGGAGGAACCAACCATGTTGCGTTTTTGTAGTTTCAACCGCACAGTAGAAACCTAAAAAACAATACTATATTCTTCTTATCAGCAATCAGATCTGGTATTATCAGTTTCCTGGCCAATGTTCACAAATGCCACCAGCCACCAACAATTTTTATGGAATAGATTTGATTTGTTTTGATTTCATACCCTCATGCCCGCAGGATCTGAAAGCTTTGCGCAAGCCTTCCAAGCGATCGCATGAGGAGGCCATGGTCAAGCCTGGGCTGCACATCCGTGCTAGGGGTTGAGGTGGGCCACATGACATCCTTTTACTGGATTGGTTCACCATTGTTTTTAGGTTCACCATGCATGGCCCCAGCATTTGCGGCGTGTTCCCAAAAAGATTTTATATGTTTATTCCCATGGAAATTGACGCCAAGAATTTCAAAACAATGGCTGTAAACCCCGCAAAAAAGGTAATTAATTGAATCCAACAACAAATTCTTGGCATCGACTCCCCATGGCCGATGGCCCCATGCAATGTTTGCCATGCCTTTCCAATTGGGCATTATGCCCCCCAAAAAAGGTGATTTCACAAAACACCAAATTGGTTGGTATACCCATGGCCGGTGTCCTCAACATTTGCGGTGTGTTCCCAATGAAACCCTTTCTGTTTATTTCCATGTATCTCATGTTTCTCCAAAAGGGAGATTGAAATTATTGGTATCGACTACCCATGGCCGAGCCTTTCCCATATATGTCACATCATACCCAATGATGTGGGAATATGTCACGACCTTCAACCACAATGAACTAGAAAGATTGGTTAGATCTATAGATATAAAATGCTTTTCAATATAGTTATTGGAGGGTTTAAATCTTGATTCCACAGCCATATCACCAAGCCAGCTTTCTGTTTCCCCCTTCTGAGATCCCCGGTGCCCTGCATGTGCGTCAGGTGCCTGGCGCCAACACCGGCTTCAAGACTGCCATGAATCTTATGAACTTGGACTGCGCTTCTGCTGAGGAGGCCCAGGAGGATGGATGCACCCAGACGCCGGCATGCAAGAAACCGCGCCTTGCGGTTGATGTAGCTCGGGGTTTGGAGATCACACCACCACCTGTCGTGGGTCGTCAGTCAGAAACTCGATTTGGAGCCAAATTCATTGGCATTTTTTGGGTCTTAGCAACCAAGCATACTTATTGAAACCAAAGTAAAGTATAGCGGCTCCCATCCACATCCACATTGTAGGTTTCTCCCATCCACATTTCCTTTAAACCATTGTTTCATAGATATTTGTCCCTGATCCCAAGGCAAAGTTCATGAACAAGATCAAAAAGGAGAGCAGCACTGGCAAGCCCCAGAAAAAACATGGGGGTGTGCCAGTGGATGCACATGGCAGGATGACTACTTTCAAAGAGCATGATTTGAGTTCCCTACCGCATGAGGCTTTACCGCTAGAGCGTGTGGAATATAAAGGGAAACACAGTTACACGGTGAACATCCAAACTGCTGCCCTTTGGCCACATGTTTATCAGCCATTTCCATCTGTTATGTTTTGACACGTTGGTATGCGTGTTAAGTACACGATGTTGTTCCATGTTTGTTCAAAGTTTCAGCTAAGGCAATTGAAGTGTTGTGCAAGAACGGTGCCTATGTGATCAAGCGTTGCGTGGAAGGCTGCGACAAGCCTGCGAGTGCTCAAGTGACATGGTCACGCTTCGACGGGCCAGTTTCAGCATGGGCTGAAGCGAAGCAGCGTGCTGGGCTGGTGTGAGAAGGGCTGATCCAGGGGTTTGTGCTAGCAGTGTGCATAGGCTGGACAATAGCAATAGTATGTCTACTTGTTGTTTATTGCCTAGATATTGGATTAGCAGCTGTATTGCTCACATATATGTTCTGTCCAGCAGGCGCATGAAGCAAAGGCTGAGCTAGCTTATGGGTTTTCTTCACTGGGCCAACACGGCGTCAGTGGCTTAGCGTTCGGGTTGCTGTGAGGCAATGTTTCAGTGCCTGCGGCACATTGGTGGGTCGACTCTAGATCGATATCGGCGCAGTTGAGTGAGTGGAAATGACACAAGCTTCCTTAGCCACTAGAAAAGTAGATATAATAATATAATATTTCAGCCAGGGGATCAACCAATTCTGTTGGCGTCCTAAGCCCATCAATGCTCCAGGTACTTGCTGCTATTTGTGAGCCTTGAAGCCTTTGCAGGAGACCATGGGGTGAGGCGTGCGTTCTTGTGGCAAGCCAGCATAACTCCCTCGGTTTGTTGAATCTATATTTCATCCCAACACCCCAAAGACAAAGGGAAAGGATACCAAAAGCTTCCAGGGAAGACATGTGTATTTTTTCCATCAAACATCTTGGGTGTGTAGTGCTCCCAAAATGGATGCCGCAGTTTGTTCTATCTTTCATCCCAAAACCTTCAAGATAAAGGGACAAAGGCAAAGGATACCGAAAGTTTCCAGGGAAGACATGTGTATTGTTTGATCAAACATCTTGGGCGTGTAGTGGTCCCAACATTGAGCACCTAGTTTCTTCTATGTTTCATTCTTTCAAACACAAAGGATACCGAGAGTATATCATTTGTCTTGGTTTTGTAAGGGTACCAAAATGGATCCCCCATGGCGTTCCATGTTTCATCCCACACGGCCCAAAAACAAAAGACACCGCAAGTCTCCAAAGAAAACATGCAAATTCAATCCTTCTTGGAATGGTCTTCAAATGGGTCATTGAGTTCATCTTACCCCAAATACATGCATGGCTTTTCATGGTGGAAACCGCTGCTTGGGTCCAAAAAGTCAAAAGAAACAGTGATCGGATTTCATTTCCATCGGATTTTAATTTCGATGACGAAGCTCGTTGCGGTTAGTCGCAAAGCAGCCAAAAAGGTGATCAAGAAATCCAAGGACCAGACCCCGTTTTTGGATGTTCCGGCCACGATCAGGGATCCCAGGCAACAGCGGATGACTAACATACTTTCAGGCCTTCGCCACCTGAAAGCTCCTGTGGTGGCTGACCTGCACGTGGGGAATGCTAGTGGGAAGCCAACTTCCAATCTTACCCCATGTTGTTTTTAAAGTCAAGTCATAAATTATGATGCTGAATGTTGGGGCATCCCATAGATTCTTGATGCAAGCATTCGAATGGGAAATTGTCTGGGTCTTATCTTTGTTTCCCATTTTAGGTTATCTAGATAATATAAATATATAATTAATATATACATATACATATATACATATATGCATATATACAAATATTTACATATGTACATATTTACATTTTTACATATAAACATATTTACATATTTACATATATACATATATATATACATATACACACAAACATCCATACATCCATACATCCATACATCCATCCATCCATACATACATATATATATATTTACATCTATACACATATATATATATACATCTATACATATTTACATATTTACATTTATACATATATACATACATACATATATACATACATACATAAATACATAAAAACATATTTACATATATACATAAACACATATGTACATAAATACAAATATATTTACATATATACATTTATCTACATTTGTACATATAAACATATTTACATAAATACATGTATACATATATACATTACATGCATTACATACATACATACATACGTACGTACGTACATACATACATACATGCATACATACATACGTACATACATTACATGCATTACATACATTACATACATTACATACATTACATACATTACATACATTACATACATTACATACATTACATACATTACATACATTACATACATTACATACATTACTACATTACATACATTACATACATTACATACATTACATACATTACATACATTACATACATTACATACATTACATACATTACATACATTACATACATTACATACATTACATACATTACTTACATACATACATACATACATACATACAAACATAAATACATACATACATACTTACATACTTACTTACATACATACATACCTACATACCTACATACTTACATACATACATACATACATACCTACATACCTACATACCTACATGCATACATACATACATACATACCTACATACCTACATACCTACATACCTACATACCTACATGCATACATACAAAGATGCATACATTTGTGTACACAAAAGAAATAGGTACAACTATCATGTAGTTGTACCTATTTATTTTGTGCTCAAGCCATACATACATGCATACATACATGCATACATACATACATACATACATACATACATACATACATGTTTCTCAAGCTTGGCTTTGACCATTGAGGTCGTGTGCACTTTGGTGGCATTGCTTTTCAGCATCCCGGGTTTGAAATGGTCAGACCCATGGGACCATGTTGAGCTATTTGCAGGGCAAGCTGAAGTGACCCTTGGGGAGATTCAGGCTAGTGGCTCAAGCCTTCAACCTCGTTTATTTTTGATCATCAAAAATGGGGTGACCAAAAAACGATAAACACATACCCAAAAAGCGGTGATTCCCATACAGGCCGGCAGAAAAGCTATGAGCCTTGACATCGAAATCGGTGGCGCTTCCATGGACCTGTCGACTGACCTGGGATTTTCACATGCCCTGTACCATTGTGCCAACATGAAACCGGGCTCTGGTGCACTTGCGGCACCGGTGTGTGGGTCATTTGTTTTTATGCTACCAGGTGGCAAAACAGCAAAGGTTTCAAGTGATATATTTTTCCTGTATCAACCAAGCGTGTTTACACCCCATAATTCGATAGTATGTTTCGCCCTTTCTTTAGCTAAGGTCACGGGCCAGCACTGGCCGGTCAAAGGCAAAGCCTATGGGATCCCCACAATCAAAAAGCGCTCAAATGGGAAATTTGTTGTGTGCCAGGACTTTGATTTTGTTGCTGGTGCTGGCAGCTCAAGGCTGCTGGTACATAGTAGAACAACCGGCATCAAGTTTGATGCAATTTCATGTACTTTTCCAAAGGCTGCTCAAGCTGGTGAAGGTGCATCGATTTGCTATCAAAATGTGTGATTACGGATCTCCCACGGAGAAGCCGACGTTTCTCTACTCCAGTATCTTGAAAGAAACCAGAATGGGTTACAAGGGATCCATTGAATAATGGGTTGCTTAACTTATATAGTGTTTATATCCCAATTCATCGGGGTTATCATCTTGAACAAAACCAGAATGGGTTACAAGGGATCCATTGAATAATGGGTTGCTTAACTTATATAGTGTTTATATCCCAGTCCATCGGGGTTATCATCTTGAACAAAACCAGAATGGGTTACAAGGGATCCATTGAATAATGGGTTGCTTATATCCCAATTCATCGGGGTTATCATCTCAGTATTATAGTTGGTGGATAGTATTTGTAACGGCCCAATTGTGCACCCAATACAACCACAACCATATTACCATCATATTTAGAGGGTTTATATCCCAACCCATGCGGGTTTCTACCATTGATATGTCTATCAGCATTGGGGGTGGCATCCTTCACTTGGATTCAACAAAATAAAATTTTCCCAGATCGGTTATTGCTCAACTTGTTTGTTTATCTTCAACTCAGGCCACAAAGCAATTGAGATGCTTCCCATGTACAAGAGCGCCCGTCGTTTGGAGGAACGAGAAATGGTTATTCGTTACACAGACCATGCTGGCTTACCAAGAATTTGTGGGGGATCAGACCTTAAATCTTCACAAAGCTACCCTCGAGGGTGCCTAAGCTGAGAAATTGATTTTATTTATTTTAGACCCACCAAAACGGTATCCGAACTATGGGAATCAAAGGCACCGGGCATGACCATGCTGCGCCCTGGCAGGTTCGGCCGGGCTCTGGCCAAGATACGAAGTGACCAGCAGAAGATCAACCAATGTAAGGCCATGAGGTTTCTTAAGGAAGCCAGGAAATCCATCAACAAGGCTGATGACAGAGTGAATGTGAACAGGGCCTGGCGTAAGGGTGCCCAGTTGGAATCCGTGATCAATTTTCTATCGTCTCGGTAAAAGCTGAGACCAAACTGCTGGGGCAAACCTTCCCAAGTTTGAGCATCTAAGATTGGTGAAGCATGTTGCAACACTATGACATTTCAAATTTCAAATTGCGGAGGCTAGAAGGGAAGCACCAGCTTCTTTTGAGTGTCGTTTAGCTGCGGCCGTGCCAATCAGTCCCATTTCTTCCCATGCTGCCAAGCACATGGCGTGGGTAATTCATAGAAGAGCGGGGTTAAGTTTCATGGGAAAGCAGTCAAAACGCAGCCCTGATATGCAACCATCCTGGAGTAATATGTAACCATCCTGGAGTAGATAGAATGTCAAAACAGATTAGCTTTGTTAATCCCCCATTCTATCTATTAGCTTTGTTAATCCCACATTCTATCTACTCCATGATGCTTATATGTATGTTTCCCATTCGGTCGGCCCATTGCCATTTCCAGGAGATTTCTTTCCAATGCCTCGCCTCTTTTTGAAGAGATCATTGGCGAATGCAGGTCCAGCCTGCCCATTTGTGCTGCAGCAGGTGTTGACAGGGGGTCCCCCAGTTAAGAAACCTTCAGATGGTGGTATTTAAAAGGTGATGGGGTGCTATATGTTATCATTTGGGCCCCATGGGATGTGAAAAATGTGGTTACACCCTCACTGGATTAAAAAAAAATGCTGCGAATGGGAGCTCGACACCTATGTGCATCTGTTCCCCTTTTTTTCAGAAAAATCCATTCCAAAATGGTTAAAAATAATGGTGCGCCTTGAAGCGCAATTGCTGCGCCTTGTTGCGAAATGCTGCGCATTGTAGGAGTGCTTAAAGACACCCCATTTTTCTCAGAAGTCATTCATGCCTATTCGCAGGATTTCGTTTTCCAAGACCATCCAAAGGGCTGGTGTTTCACCAAATCTTAGAGCTGCGACAATCACATGCCGCAGCAGCCACCACCAAAGACGAGAATGCGTGGCAAGAGCAGCCCCCCAGAGAATGAGAAGAGAAAGGCAGAGCAAAAGGTACGAAAGAGCGCTTTGAAGGTCAAAGCAAGTGAGAAGAGTGCCAAGAGTGAGAAGGGAAAGCTTGATGAAAAGTTGCGTAGAGAGGCAGCAGAAGCCAAGAAAGCACATGCTGCTGCCTTGCAGCTAGAGAAGCAAAGGCAGAAAGCAAAGGCAGAGAAGAAAAGTAAGAAAGCAGAGGTGAAGACAAAGGAAGAGAAGAAGACAAAGGAAGAGAAGAAGACAAAGGAAGAGAAGAAGGCAAAGGAAGAGAAGAAGACAAAGGAAGAGGTGAAGACAAAGGAAGAGGTGAAGACAAAGGAAGAGGTGAAGACAAAGGAAAGTAAGACCGAGGAGAAGGTGGAGGGAGCCAAGCAGGCAAAGAAAGGCGATAAGAAGACTCATGAGAAACGTGGAGCGGTTGAGCCAGGCAAGGGAAAGAAGAAGGCGAAGGAAGAGCCTATCAAGTTCGAACCTGTCATCAAGAAGAAGGTGGAGCATGTCTTCCAAACTCCGGAGACAAAGAAGCAGCCCGTCCAGTCTCCCCCGGAGCCTGTGGATTCAGAGGAGGGTAAGAACAAAAAGAGGAAACCATCCCCAGGTGCCAGCTCATCTGCCACTGACAAGAAGGTCCAGAAGCTGCAGGAGCTTTTGGAGCCAGGCGAGAACAGCGAAGAAACCAGCTCAGAGAATGAATCCATGGAGGATGGAGAAGGAGAAGGGGAGGGAGATGAAGAGCAAGAGGAATCAGAGGACGAAGAAGAGGCAGCCAAGGGAGAAGATGGGTCTTCAGAGAGCGAAGAAGAGAAAGATTCGGAGTCAGAAGGAGAAGAAGACGACGATGAGGCAGAAGAAGATGAAGCAGAGACAGGAGATGCAGATGCAGGAGATGCAGATGCAGAAGAGGCATCGGAGGAGGAGGACACAGAGTCGGAAGAAGAGACTAGCCAGAAAACTGAGAAGGCAGGAGGCGAAGGTGAGAAGACAGAGAAGGCCAAGAGTGACAAGACAGGTGACGAGAAGGACAACAACGACGAGAAGAAGCCGAAAGAGGAGACGAAGATGAAGGAGGCTGAGCATGCACTTGTGCCTGTTGCTGATGCATCTACCGAAATGGCTGTGGCCCTTCCAAGCAAGCTCAGAAACAGTCACTTTCCATTACATAGCAGACGTTTGTGATGTATAATCACACCACATACGCGTCTTATACAGAACTATAGGGGATTATATTTGGGGGTGCAGGTCCAGTTATGTTGGGGTATACAGCAGTATTTATTATAAAGGGTGATATTCCAACTTAAGGGTTCTCACAAGATGGATATATCCATCAACAACCGCAACTGAGCACCCGAGTTTGCAAAAAGTATAACAGCTTTACAATGACCAGTTGAGGCACAACCAATAAGCGCGACTGGGACAAGTTCACCCGATCGAAAGAAAAATACAGGGTGTATGAATACTACCAATCCAATCGTGTGGAACTGTTTAACCTTTGGTTAGACGAAAACAAGTCATGGGATGCTGTGGCCTTGTCGGTGGAGCGCATACACAAACAACAGAATGAATCGAAAAGAGGATGGATTACGATCCAGGGAAAAGAGCTGAAGAAGTCTCACGAGCCTGCCAAGCTTGAGAAACTTATTCAGCTTAGAAAGTCGTCTGGCATGTGGTACGAATCGGAAGACTTCCCCGGGGACGACGACGACACTGGAAACTGTTTAAAAGCATTTTCTTTTCAGAGCTTATAGGGCCCACAAACTAGTAAGTAAACAGCAAAACAAAACACATTTGTGAACCGATCCGACTTGTAAGGAAGCCTGGTTCTATATGCCTGCCCCCAAGGAAGTGACCCACAGGGATATCACATCAGAGTCGACAAAACTTAGCGCTACAGCGTCAGTAGAGACTGATCTTCTTGAAGCTTTGGTTTCAGAGCAAGGGTTCATGAGACCTGGGGCCATGCCAGCCATTACTGCAGCATCTGCAGCGGGGACCAAGACGATCCTGGAATCTTTGGGGAAGGCTAAGGGTTATGAAACTTGGGGTTACATCCCTCATCAAAAGGCGTCCATTTGATAATCAGTTGTGCTCACACCCCAGACTGCCCATTGCCTCCAGGCGGTGAAAAAGTCGGCGGCCCCAAAGGCCAAACCTGAGAAAGCTGAGGAGCTGAAAGCTGAGACCCCCAAGGACAAAATGAATGAGTTGATAGAAGCTTCTCTCAAGGAGGCAGGTCTGGCCAGAACATCGGCCATCACACTCTCAGGATTGGATTACGCAGAGGATCTTAGCAAAGTGCTGCTCACCCATGTGCAAGGCGTGGAAGATCTTTTCAAAGAGGTCCAGTTGCTGAACAAAAAGGCTGATGCCACTCCCAAGGAGTTCAAGAAAATGATCAAAAAGATCGAAACCAAGTCTGAAGGAACCAAAAAACTTCAGGCCAGCCCGGTGTCTGAGTCTTTGACCCTTTGTTTGCTGGAAGTTTGGCCACCCATACCTGCCCAGCGGCAATCCAAATATGGGGATAGGAGCAAACGGGAATAAATCTATCTATCTATTTATCTATCCATCCATGTATCTATCAACCATCTATCTATCAATCTTCTCTCAACCATCTATCTATCAACCATCTATCTATCAACCAGCTATCTATCAACCATCTATCTATCAATCTATCTATCTATCTAATCTAACCTAACCTAACCTAACCTAATCTAATCTAATCTACCTAATCTAATCTAATCTAATCTAATCTAATCTAATCTATCTAATCTTTTCTATCTTTTCTATCTATCTATCTATCTATCTTTCTATCTTTCTAGTTTTCTATCTTTCTATCTTTCTATCTTTCTATCTTTCTATCTATCTATCTATCTATCTTTCTATCTATCTATCTATCTATCTATCTATCTATCTATCTATCTATCTATCTATCAACCATCTATCTATATATCAATCATCTGTCAACCATCTATCTTTCAACCATCTATCTATCAATCATCTATCAACCATCTATCTATCAACCATCTATCTATCAAGGGTTGGTAAATGTTGAAATGATCCCAGAGACCACGGGTGATGTAAGACAGGTCTAATGCTTTCAGGGGCCCCAAGCCCAAATTGGGTATGGGATTGTCATAACTTATCTCCCTGAATATTATTTGATGAATGCCATTTGGGGCCCATAGCCCATGGTGGTAATACCTGAAACCATTGTCAGGGGATCGGATTTAGATTCCATGTCATACCTCTACGAGTACCTTTCTTTCAACGCCATCAGTGAAACGTAGGTGTGTATATCAAATCTTAGTCATATATATATATATTATTATTATATCTATCTATTTATAGCCTATTAATCCCCGGGGCCCAGAGGCCACATACTCACCACATAACAGGGCCAACTGACCCAACTCCTTCCATGGCCTATCCCTTTCAGGCCGCTGCGAAGTCGTTCCTGTCGAGCAAGAAGGCGAAGAAGGCCAAGAGCAAGAAAGCCAAGTGAAACCATTGCCGTGGTTCTCGTTGAGGGTAGCAAGTGAAACCAATGCCGTGGGTTGCGAAGGTGTGCTTAGAGTGAGATTTCTTACCCGCATTACCATCGCAGTTTTTGTGGGAATGCGCAAGTGCAAAACACTTGTCTTAGTTAAGGCCCATACAAACACTGCAATGTTCAATAGAAACTGCTGTCGACATAATGAGTACAATGTATCTTCGAATCTCTTTGCATAAGAAAGGATTGCAAATCGTTGCAAAAGGTTGCAGAAGGGTGGGCCTACTGTGTGAACTTATGGGACAATCTGAGAGGGTCCAACAAACAGGCCCAGACTCGATAGAACAAAGCGCAGATCACCGGTGAAAAATAGTTTTGTGCTTGAGGCCAGTGTCTTGGGGATATCCACTATATATGTGTTTCTGGGTTCAATCTGGGGGGCCTGTTGGGCATCCAACTCAATTGCCAATTTCCCACATGCCCCCCACATGCCCTGCTGTGTGTTGGCTCCTCTCCGTGCCAGGTCCAACATCGACAAGGCCAGCAGCAGCACCTACCGGGGAGTGATCTACCACCCCAATGAGCTTCTGAATTCCAGGAGACAACAAAGTCAGGTCTTGTTATCATCTTATCATTGCTGGGCAAATGGATGTCAATTCGAAACACATTCCTGGTTTATGTTCTCTTTCCCTCATATCAAATACCAACCAGAAACCTCTGGATTTGAATTAGCTGTTCATTAAGGGGGTCATGAAAGGTATCTGATATAGCATGGACTACATTTAAAACAAAATTTGTAAAGTACCATAAGGTTTACTTTGTTTGCCTATGGTTTGTGGGCTGTGGCCAGGAAACGCCAAAGACTCGAATCTTGCGCTCATTCTGAAACTTGCGAGAGGTTTATCCATATGGTTGGGCGTGGTCGTATGAGTATTTCTGGCGCAGTGGACCTTGCCAACTCAATGGTGGTTGATGGGATGGTTCATGATGCTGTTGAATCGTTTGCTAGTCTTGGGACATCGGGGCAACACCTTGGCAATTGCGAACGGGATCTCCATAGATGGACTCGAGACCTATTCAACTTCCAGTTGCATCCATACACAGTATGGATGGATCTACAAGACACTTGCTACCAAATTCAGGTGTAAACTTTGAGTGGCCATCCCTTCTTTACCAGGGTGCATGTCCTAAAAGTTTTGTTATAGTAAGATTTCCCAAATATTATATACAGGGTGACATACCATCAGGTGCAGTATAGAAACACAGATCACCAACAAGAGTTTTCTTCTTTCCCTGGAGTTCCTATTGAAATCTAAGGTAGATGGGTTTACACCGAAGCGAACACCTGTCAAATGCTTGCTCCCTCACGAGATTCTGCATTCGCTTTCCCATCACCCCAGTGTATTTCGGTCATTGATGCTCGGAAGTCTGGACACAAATTCAATCGCAGCTTTCTGGCGCCATTGCAAAACGTTGGGACCTTGGGAAAAACATCCCATATTTGAAGAGGATTGCTGTTTGGGTCAAGTGGTACCGCTTACCATACACGGAGATGGTGCCCAGTTCTTCAGAGAGGATGAAAACTTTGTTTATTCCATCTCATCATTGCTTGCACCAACTGGTATGATTTCGGACATTTTGCTGTACAAGTTTCCTTTTCTTATCATCCCAGAACGACACATGAGAAGCGAAGCTGTGGCTAGGCAAAAAACAAGTTAGAGCAGGATCACATTTTGTGGAACCTATTTCAAAAGGAATTTGGTTTGACAACAAATATCTGGGACAAACATCCATCTATAGAAATTTTATGAAATTTTGATGTTTACATGAATGGGGCAAAACCTATGTTATGGATTTTTGGGGTCACCAAAACCATACATCTTCTTCGGCTCCCAGCCCTTGTGCCATCCCAGGTGGCCAAAGCTGTGAACAAAACGGCGGCCGATCTTGCTGCCTGGTCCATCAGCTTGGCAATGAAGGGCATTGCGCCTAGCAGAGGCTTTTACGGTGAGAATCTATCCGGGCATCGGTTGGAGATGGCAGGGAAGCCAATGGCTCAGGGATGGAGGTTTCCAGTCTAATATTTTAGTGCATTTTGTTGGGTGATAATGCCACCAGTAAGAATTTGAATTCCCCACACAGAGTTGCCAACATTTATGATGTGTTGATGTTGGGAATTGATATGATGTGACTTTACAACCCAGGGCGTGCTATTTCGTGGCCAAGGGCGACCTAAAAGCCCGAAAATGGATGCACTCATTCGAAAGATATTATGGAGCTGGATCGAAACTTCATTTGCAAATCCAAGGAATGTTGTTGGTTAGTTGTTGGTTTCTGTTTTTTCACAAAGATCATGGACCAAACAAATCATGTCTAATAATGGGATTCTTGAAGCCTCCCAGGATTTGCGATTCATGCCTGGCAAGTTCAACAACCAAGTGTGACCAGCGTATGCACTTCAAAAATTTTGGCCCGTCCCAGGCCTGGTCGCTGACGGAAATCTCCCATGAGCAATACCTTGCCATGCCAGGGCAAATCTCAGTTTGGAGGTCTGTTCCAGGTTGGACTCTGGAATCCTGTGTTTTTGATTGGATGCACAACGTTTACTTGGGACATGGAAGAGACCTAGTGGGAAGTACTTTGAAGGTGCTCATCGAAAAATCAGTCTACGACCACTTACGTTTAGAAAGCGTTGATGCTATATTGGCCTATATCCAAGAAGAAATGGTCACAGATTGTTCGAGGTTCGGGTTCCTTGGATATCAAACAGTTGAAAAAAAAGAATCTATGGGTTTCTGTTTTCGAAAACCATTTCCCACAACGAAACCTTTTTTGATCACTTATGTTTTTTGGTGGTTTGAAGTTGCCAGCCCAGGTTGTACGTACCTAGGAAGCCAACTTTGAGAGAGATTTACTTGAGCGATGCAGACTACGCTGAATTGAGTACCAAGTTCAAAGCCTGCCATGTAAAGAACATGATTTTCTGGATTGCAAGGAAAACTCAGGAAGTAGCCGATGCTGCTCCTGAAGTATCTTAATTTGGATTTCATCAACAGTTGGAATTTCATGGGCAGACCCTTAATGGCCACACATGCAGTTTCACACAAACAGACGCTATGTCCGCTATGTCATACTATGTCTGTATCTTAGGTAAAAGTCTCATAGAATTAGCCCAGAAAGAAACATTATGGTTGGGTATTGTTGTTCTTTTTTGGTGATCCCAGAAAGGTACATTCTTTTCTTCTGGATCTTGTGGGTTTTTGGATTATTATTGGGGCCCCATGCAGATATGTTCTATGGAGGTTCTGTTTCCGTAGCTTTTGATTTCTCACCAACTTTAGGGTTCAAATAAAATAGTGTGGACGCAAGCCTGCCCCGAACTGAGGATATCGTGCTACAGGTTTTGGGGACCTGCTGCTGGGGGCTTCAGAAATGCATCAACCTGATGGAAAATGGTGGCATCATTTTAGATGAGCCTGTTGCAACAGAAGCTTCTGATTCCTTGTTCACTCACATCAAATCTTATGCGTGGCTTGCAGCGTACTACTATGCCAAAAAAAACATGCTTTTCAGGATTCGCCCGAAACTGCACTATGTGTGGCACCAGGCTGTGCAAATTAAAGAATGGATGATAAATGTCATGATCTTTTCCACCACCCATGATGAAACCTTTCTAGGTAAAATCAAGCTGATAGCAACCTCCTGTCATGGAAAAACATTCACCCGCCGTGTGTACCAAAGGTACATTTTGTGCCTTGCTTTGCTAGTTCACCAACACAACAAGTTGGAAAACTCCATTTGGAAATGAAGTTGGTGATACCCGGGTGTTGAATTCACATGCCATTGCTTTGGGGTCGTCCCAAGCCAAAAAAATACCAATACTTGTTTGTTGATGTTAGTTGGCGTTTTCTCTCTGGCCCCCTCTTAAAAGTAACGACATAGGAAAAGGAAACTGCAATTGTTCCTGAAGCATTGGTATGTGATATCAACAGACTTGTTGCAGGGGACATGATGCAACTCCACCCTTGGCGCAAAAGTGCCTGGAAAACCTCACGTAGCCAGCATGGCTATAGCGGTGTGAAAGTGAAAATGTTTCTGCTTTGCAAGTTTGAGCAGGTGGTTTGGAAGTTCTATGGCTAATGTGTACTACTGTAATGACTATCTTTTTGGGGAGTTCATTCCAAAGTCCAAACCAGATACCCGAATCATGACTGAAAGAAGTCAACATGGGTTGCAGTTCCATGTTTTGGGTGTGCAGCTTGGTACGTTCTTATTTGGAATGTTCCTGAAATGCCAAAAACTGATGGCGCAACGGTGGATAACTGACGTTTTCACAGCATGCTGGTTTAGTGTGCACTTTGGTGCTGGAGCTGGATATGCCCGGCTAGGTCCGTGCAATGTGCAACTCGTTCCTTTCCCTCCCATAGGAAAGAATCACCAACACACATTTTACGGGTTTGTTTTGCCGACAGTTGAACCAGTAAAAATACCACTGGTGATTGATTAAGCTATAGGTGGTGATTATATACTATGTGGGCTCTTGGGGATGAATAAAATCAATATCATTACTATAATCCATATGAAAGAATGTACCAACCAACTGGTATAATAGTACAGAGTAGTGGTATCGTGGCTCACTTGTTGACCGGTTTGGATCTTTCGTGGTGACCCCTTCCAAGCAGTTTGCCAAATCATCCCAAATGTTTAGATCTTTCGTGGGCCTTTCCAAGCAATCCGTGGGTTTGCCAAATCATCTTAAATGTTTGGATCTTTTGTGGTTACCCCTTTCATGCAAGCAATCCGTGGGTTTGCCAAGACACCCCAAATAATCCCAAATCTCTGTTGACTTTTGGGTTGCACAGCTGCCATGGGTTCTGGCTAAATTATTTTCCCAAATCACCGCAAATTAATCACCGCAGTGACTCTCGCTACCGTCCACTTCCAAAAACCCAAGTGACATGAATTCTGTGCACCAACATTGTTATTTGGCGTTAAATCACACCAATCATTCTTTTTTGGTGTTAAACCACCCCAATCATTGTTTTTTGGTGTTTGTTAAATCACCTCAATCATTGTTTTTTGGTGTTAAATCATCCCAAATCTCTTTTTGGTGAATTACGGTTTCCATCCAAAACGCAAATGCAAATCTGCATGAAACACACCTCTCCATGTATGTTTTACTATATTGTTTTTTTGTGTATATACTATATAGTTATTGGTTTATATGTGTATATTTTCATAAATATGAAATACCTTAGGACCCAACAGATCAAAGAGAAACTTCCAAGTTATGGAAACTTCCAAGTAGAGAAACTTCCAAGTTATGGAAACTTCCAAGTAGCGAAATTTCCAAGTTATGGAAACTTCCAAGGTAGAGACACTTCCAAGTTATGGAGGCACAACTCACCGGTTGCCATGGCTGAGCTTGGCAAATGTTAAGCTCAGGCACTCCGAGGGATGACCTGTTTCCAATTTTCTAGGGCTGCTGAACAGCCACCGGTTTTGGAATATTGGATCATTTCCAAGTATTGGACCACAGGGGCGCTCCCTCACTGCTGTCGTTTCATGCTGCCGTGTCTGCATATACGGCTCCAGCGACATGTTATCGTAGCTACACGGCTGTCGTTGTATGCTGCTTCCACCGCAAAGCACATGCGCTGCCATTGTCCATATCATCTATACCAATATTTTTCAAACCGTCTCCAAAAATTAGTTTTTCTTTATATTTTTTCCGGGTTTGAACCATATATCGTTCCCGTTGGAAACATGTGTTTTTTTTTCAAGCCATCTTTCAATTCTTTTTTCTTTTTCTCCAAATATGCCCGGGTCCATGGCAATTATTGTTTCCGGCCGATGGCGTTTAACGTTTTCGTTGGAAACCCTAAATGCTTTTCAAAGCATCTTGCTTCTTTACTTTTCTTTAAATGTATTCCCGGGTCTTTCTATCGTTGCCGATGGCGTCTAACGTTTTCGTTGTCGTCTGACGTTCTCGTTGGAAACCCTAAATGCTTTTCAAAGCATCTTGCAATCTTCTTTACTTTTCTTTAAATATATTCCCGGGTCTTTCTATCGTTGCCGATGGCGTCTAACGTTTTCGTTGTCGTCTGACGTTCTCGTTGGAAACCCTAAATGCATTTCAAAGCATCTTGCAATCTTCTTTACTTTTCTTTAAATATATTCCCGTGTCTTTCTATCGTTGCCGATGGCGTCTAACGTTTTCGTTGTAGTCTGACGTTCTCGTTGGAAACCCTAAATGCATTTCAAAGCATCTTGCAATCTTCTTTACTTTTCTTTGAATATATTCCCGGGTCTTTCTATCGTTGCCGATGGCGTCTAACGTTTTCGTTGTCGTCTGACGTTCTCGTTGGAAACCCTAAATGCATTTCAAAGCATCTTGCAATCTTCTTTACTTTTCTTTAAATATATTCCCGGGTCTTTCTATCGTTGCCGATGGCGTCTAACGTTTTCGTTGTCGTCTGACGTTCTCGTTGGAAACCCTAAATGCATTTCAAAGCATCTTGCAATCTTCTTTACTTTTCTTTAAATATATTCCCGGGTCTTTCTATCGTTGCCGATGGCGTCTAACGTTTTCGTTGTCGTCTGACGTTCTCGTTGGAAACCCTAAATGCATTTCAAAGCATCTTGCAATCTTCTTTACTTTTCTTTAAATATATTCCCGGGTCTTTCTATCGTTGCCGATGGCGTCTAACGTTTTCGTTGTCGTCTGACGTTCTCGTTGGAAACCCTAAATGCATTTCAAAGCATCTTGCAATCTTCTTTACTTTTCTTTAAATATATTCCCGAGTCTTTCTATCGTTGCCGATGGCGTCTAACGTTTTCGTTGTCGTCTGACGTTCTCGTTGGAAACCCTAAATGCATTTCAAAGCATCTTGCAATCTTCTTTACTTTTCTTTAAATATATTCCCGGGTCTTTCTATCGTTGCCGATGGCGTCTAACGTTTTCGTTGTCGTCTGACGTTCTCGTTGGAAACCCTAAATGCATTTCAAAGCATCTTGCAATCTTCTTTACTTTTCTTTAAATATATTCCCGGGTCTTTCTATCGTTGCCGATGGCGTCTAACGTTTTCGTTGTCGTCTGACGTTCTCGTTGGAAACCCTAAATGCATTTCAAAGCATCTTGCAATCTTCTTTACTTTTCTTTATATATATTCCCGGGTCTTTTCTATGTTGCCTCTTTTGACTCTTTTAGATGAGATGCAAACGAAAGCGTTTATGCATACGATGTCGTTGTAAGTGAAACATCTTCGTTTGTTGATATAGATGTCCCATCGGCAGCGTTGGATTGTCCAGGTAGTCGTTCATTCGGCGCAGCTCAGCCGGTTCCGGTGTATCAAGCCAGGCACGGTCAATGAAGGACCAAACACCACAGAACCGGGTAAACGGTACAGTCTGATCAGTGAGAACATAACGATTATGGGCGATCACCGGACCAAAGCCAGCTACGGCACCGGGTCGTGCAATTAAAATACAATCTGATTCGGTACGTAAAACATCTTTCAGCGTACTGAGTGTTGAGTCAAGGGCAAAATGAACGTGATTCCTGCCACCATGGGTACCACCAGGAAGCAAACCGAGTCTTCGGATGGATTCAAGGTTCTTCTCGTTTGTTCCGTGGATAAGGTACCTCAGGGAAAACATGTCAGGCATAAATGGACAATGTTGAATTTCAACATCAGTGGAATGACCACTCTCAAAACGAATAAAAATGCTTGCAATGTCAACACTCTCAAGGATATTGGCCTGAGCTTCACGTGCAGTTTCATTGTCGAAATCTGCAGTCTTAAACCAGTTATCCGGAACCGGAGTAATACCTGGTTGATAATCTTCAGCGCTGACATAGCCGATCATGGCCCTGGCCTTATTTGAATCGCAAATGACATGGGCCAAAGGCATCAGAAATCTGATAGTATTATCCCTGCTTCTAAGGCGCATTGAAATTTCATTTTATCATAAATTTGAAGTGATTTCATGCCTTCGCGATACAAAGATCGTATTTTTCTGGCTGTGCCTTGATGATGAAGGAGCTCATGCAGGGACAATGATCCGTCACGATGCATTAGATTCGTATGTCGAAATATGTAAGACATGTGACGGGATGTCATTTCAAAATAATGATCCGCTAATGCGGAATCGTGGTCCTCCTTGGTCTTGATTCCGGATTGTTTCCGAAGGACTTGCGCGATGCACTGAGAAAAAAAATAAACTATTGAGCTGGACAGAATCAAGAGGAGCGTGAAAGGCATCATCGATGGCCCGACTACGATTTTCGTAATTTCGGGTATCACGCGGCTGTCTTCTGTCAGGACGATCTTGGCGACCGCCACGCGGTGCATGCTGAGGTCTTTGACCACGAGGGCTGCGATGGCCACACGGCGTATAGTCCGCAGAAGCGGAATGATCGGTTCGGCTGTGCCTAGAGAATCTTGGAGGCATAAAAGGTCAGTCACTTCTTTCCGGCTGTGACTTTTCAGAAAAAGGATCTTCGAGGTGTCTCCAGAATTGGCTTAAGGGTTTCTGTGAACAGTGCCAAGGGACGTTCTTGTCCGGGCGTCGCGAAAGAAAAAAGCAATATGAACCCTGTGAGCCGAGAGATTGCAGACACAAATTTTCTTGAGACGAAAATTTACTCCTCGAAGTACATCATTGCAAAAACATAATCTGAAATGTCTTCACAGAAAAACGTCAACACATTATGTGGCTCAGACAAGGTTTCAATGACCCATGTAGTCAAAAACGCTTTATGTTTCAGTAACGACCGGAATGGCGGGTGCATGCCAACATTCTCAAGTTTGCCAGTAGTTATAGACGACACTAATTGGTCTGGTTTCGCGGTTGACTTGGTAAGAGGATCAGCCAGACAATACTCACTTGCAATGTGACTCAGGTCGTCTAAGTGACCGGTGTTACTTTCATGTCTCAACATTTGTATTAAATGATGGGTCTCTTTCTGTTCTGGCAGGTGTGTTGTCTGAGCGGTGGTGACTAAGTTGTTCGCGTCTGTTCTAATGTGAATGGGGACGATCTCACCACTGATGTCGGCCCAAAGTGCACGCAAAAACAAACATGTTCCAAAACATTTCATTAAGGCATTCAATTCGGCAACAGTAGTGGATTATGTTGTAGTAGTTATCTTATGACTCTCATAGTCAAGAATCGATCCACGAGTTGCTGAGTGGGAACCGTCTATACGGTGTGCTTGCTTGTCGTAACCGGAATTGCGGTATGTTCCCTTGGATGGCAGTTTGCGGTCTTCAGCTAAGAAAATGACATGTGCACGCTGACTAGACTTATCACTGTTGTTGCGATACGATGCATCAGGCATTCCAAGGATGCGTTGAGAACCCTTCAGTGGCCAAAATCTACCATCAACATACTGACTCTTGAGGGTTCGGACAACCTTGTTGATTTCCCTGACATCGCCGATAGTTGGACTAGCAGCGGCTGAGGCACAACGCGAAAACTTGTAACAAATGTGAACCTGAGTTCTACTCTGTAACCAATTGAGCTGTCCAAGAACTGATCGATAAGCGGTATGAAGTTGTGGATTGCACTGGATGTTATCCTTCAGGGACTTATCGATCTTTACTTCTTCTACTGCATCGACAGCAAGTTTCTGGTCAACAGAAATATATGGTCCATACTTGTCATGAGTCTTCCATTTGATGCGTTGTCCAACAAACATGATGTCATTTTTATCTTCTGAACCAACCGCAAAGTTCTTATGCAGACTGGACAAAACCTTGGACTCAAACACCTTGTCGCCTGCCATGAACAGGTCATCAACATGAAGGCAAATAAAACCATGTGGTCGGCGTCCTTGGGCATTGTTGCGGGCGACCGGATCCATAAGATGGTCAATTGCTTCGGAAATGGTTACCTGCTCAGTATTGACACTGCGAGGTGGTTGGTAGGTCTTTGTCTTAGAAGTACTGTCATACAAAACATATGTACATCTGTCTGCGCGTGTGGGAACAAGTCCACAGTCAAGTAAGGCTTTATCAATGATCTGCCACCAACGGCGTGGCGCATCATTAAGCCTAGCACCAATATAAGGTGGATAGCCGTACTCTGGTGGTATCTGACAAATAATGTCTCGGGTTTCATCATAGGCTTCACCTTGAAGGAAAGCGGTCTTGAGGTCCATATGGTACAAGTCCCAGTGATAGTTCGCAGCTAGCTGTGTTGCACATCGGAAACCTGCTCGAGAAGCTGCTGGACTATCTGTTTGCTGGGTGTTCTTCTGTTTGTCTTGAAAACGCTTGAGGACCCATCTAGCCTTACATTTTTGGAAATTACCGTCCTTGTCTTTCTTCACGGTAAGAACCCATCTTCCGGCTACAAAATTTCTGACTCTGGTCGTTCTCATATCAACAAGATCAAAAACTTCATTGTCAATCCATGATTGGCACTCAGCCTTTTTGGCGTCTAGAAACTGTTTGGCAAGTTGCCTCTTTTCTTGCTGAGTGGCTTCCTTTCTCTTCTTGCCAACAAGATAAGAAAATTTGTCTGTCATGGAATACAATGTCATAAAAGCTTTGTCTTCTTCATTAATGCCGTGATATTCTTCAATGATATCAGATCTGGTCTTACGGCATTTGTTGCGTTGTCTCTCAGAAACAACGGAATAAGACATACCAATAGAATTGGAAGATTCGACACTACTCAGAGCTACTGGTGAACCGTCAATCAATCTGGGCACGGAGAATGAAGCAGTATTACTGCACAACTTCTGTTCCTGAGACAGAAAACACCATTTTGAATCATCAATAACAAGATCATTGTAGTCAAGAGTCTCATCGGTATCAATAAGGAATTGTTTCATCTGTATCCTCTTCTGGTTCCTCTTCTTCTTCTTCTTCTTGTGGCTCTTGCTGATCTTGGGTGTCAGGTTGTGGATCATTCTCCGGCATTGGCGAAGGATTAAAAGGTTCATCTCCGTCTAGCGGAAGTATCGGCGGTCCATTATGTCCGGATGGTGCGGCATCTGGATCAGGCTCGTCATCATCAAAGTCATCAGGCACAGGATCATTCTTGGGTTTCTTCGGTTTCGAAGTGCTTGGAGCGACTACAGCGGGTTGTGTGGTCGCGTTTGGTGTCGCGTTAGGTGTGTTTGGTGTCGCGTTAGGTGTGACTGACGGCTGTGTATCACCCCCCAAATGGTTACTAGGCTGAAATTGGGTTGAAGACGCAGGAGGCATTTGTCTAGATGGTCGGGCCTTAGTTGCAGGTGGTATCGGTGGATCACCTGGCGGACGCTTGGTGCTCTGTGTCATTGGTGTGTCGTCAATGTTTGGTGGTATAATGGTATTGGGCACAATAATTGTATCTGGAGCAACAGGGATGCCAGTGGCTCCAGGAAATGGTGGTTGAGGATGATCAGGTGGTGATGATGGATGAGGTGGTAAATCTGGTGGCTCATCGTGTGGTGAATGCATTTCATCGTCTGGTGCATCATCACTTGGTCTTGGTGGTGAATGAAATGGTGTGTGAAACTGATCATCATCAGGAGGAAAGCCGTGATGCGGCGTATGCGGTTCATCTGGCATGGGAACATCTGGAAGATGTGGTGATGAAGGTGGTGTGTTAAGATGTTCAGGCGGATGGTCATCATCTTGGTTGTTGTCTTGCTGAGGTGGAAGACCCGGTGGAGGGTCGATGTTGGTATTCTGTTCAGGAAGGTCATCTGTGTTGTCTGTAGGAATACTTCCATCATTGTTCCAAAACAATATTGCTGACCAATGGCTAGCAGTGAACTGCGACAAATCTCTAGGATGTACGCGCAGGAAAACATGAGACGCATCTTTCTTCTTCCAAAGTAAGAGTACGCCGTGTGTGTGTGGCGGTATTCAACGCGTAAGGACTGAAAACTATCACGAAAAATGACTGCATTGTCAAACATGGACGTACTTAGATACATCTGTCTGACATGTGAAACATCTTGTTGTGCTTCGATCTGAACAGGGTGATAAACATTACCAGCGGGCAGAGCATTAATGCGGTTGAGCAGGCGTTTCGTGTAATAGTCGCGTACTGGAAGACCCTGTTCGTACAAGTCAGTTGCCAACACAGGATGCTCTGATGCCGTAAGTGCGGCAAGCTGATTTTGCACTCCTCGCAATTCATCGAGATCCAAGTCTTCCAGCAGGTCTACTGCAAGTGACAGCTGTGATGGATAGAGAGCCCTTGGATTTCCTAACGGAAGGATGCATCTGATCAAAGTGCTACAGAATCGGTATGGATAAACTTGTGCCAACTTCGTTCTTGATCCATATCCCGGAGCACTAACTTCCAATGGTTGATGATAATGAGTTGGATCCTTTTTGGATTTACTATTACATCTCTTGAAAACTGGATTCAAGACTCCCTCAGGAACATTGTGAAGTAAGGATGTTGGTTTGTAGTAATAGTATCCATTTGGGTCTCTCATACCAAAGGCGCACATATCTAATGTCCCATAGGTTACGGCATGCTTCGTGAGAAGGCGTTGAAAGTGTTTGGTAAACCAAATCTTGGAAGTCGCAGGATTTTCAATGATGAAATATCTACCATGTTCAATCTGATAAAGAGCGACTCTGGCACAAAATTCTACCATGGGAAGATACTTTTTCCTTTTCTGAAAAGTATCTGATGGATCATTAATATTTTGCATTTGACTCCATGGTCCACAAACAGGTGCCATGTGGATGATTTTTGGCTGTTGTCGCTCAATGACTTCCATTGCCTTTCGCCGGCCTTCGGCAGTGAGCAAGTCGTAACCTGTGCGCAGGTCTATTGGAGCGCCGACTCGAAGTCCTTGCATTGCTGCCGCTTGACTAAGCTTGGCAGAGCCGCTAAACAGCTCAAGGAAATCTAACTTTCCTGTCATAGCTGGCTCCCATGTATAACTACCATATTGAATACCTTCAGGACCTGTCTGAATGGCATCATGTTCTATGATGTTATTAGCATGGTCATCGGTGCGGCATGTGGACTTCATTGCTGTACAGGCGCCCTTGGCCGAAAATTCGGCACCGGCGGCAGCTTTGGCCGAAAAGTCGGCACTGGCAAGTGCAATTGGTTCTAAAGGAATGTCGATATCCTCAATAGGATTATGGTCTTTTCTTATTTTACTGATGTTGACCTTCACGATTCTGGTTCCTAAGTCAACTCCAACCATGCTGCCATCTACAGAAACCAACTTTCCTTTTATCCATTTTCCTCCATGTGAACCGTCTGATTTGATTTTTGATTTGTCTTCGGTCCAATAGTAAACTTTATCACCAGGAAAGAATGGTCCATCACCAAGTTGAAGTTTACTTGCAATGTCTCTTCGAAGGTCATCAGACTGTTTGGCCTCTAGAAACTTTCGCATCGCCAGTGACCTTAGCGCTTCAATTTGTCTCTCAGGAGCAGGGGCCTCAGTCGTGAGCTGTGCTGGATTCATGAGCTCAATCGCCGTAAGATCAGCAGGTCTTCTTCCGAATGCTAATTCAATAGCAGTGACACCACCAAGTGTTACCATGGTATTCCTTGAGATGCAGGCTTGTCTCAACAACTGTTTGTAAGTAATGTTGGCAAGCAAAGGATCGTTTTTCAAGGAAATTAGCATTAATGAGACCTGTTTCTTGAACATGCGAATGGCTGCCTCAGCTCGGTTTGGCCACGGTGTTCCTGGTCCTAGAGAGATTGGCCTGATGCTGTGCCGGTTGTAGTAACTCTCCATTTCAGTGCCCATGAAAGCTTGATCGGCAACAATATATTTTGGATTCAGCTGATAAGTTTCAAAGTACTCTTGAAGATGAGATATCGTCACCGAGTCAGATCTGTTCTGAACTACAAAAGCAGTAGTCAATGAAGTTGCACCGTCATACATAAGTAAGAATTGAAGTTTTGACTGAGGATTGACAGGAACTTCTCCATGATCAATGAAAGTAAGTTCACCAAAGACTTCACTTCGAATTCCTGAAACCTTAGCTCTCGATGGTGCAATCTTGGCCGTGGAACATGTGTCACATGATTTGGTGATCTGGTCAAACTTATCATAAATTTCTTTTGGCAACTTCAGAGCTGATGTTCTTCTCTTGAATTGTTCGGTAGTCATATGATAATGCTTCAAATGCAACTTGAGAAGTTCAGTAGGTGATTGAAGCTTATCATGAATTCTCTGAAGTGCTAACGACAACGTTCCTTTAGGTGACGGTTCCTTCTTCTCTTCAAGTTTTACTTCAACCTTTGGTTCCGGTTTGACCTCAGGCTCTTCTTCAATCTGAGGTTCCCGACGTCTTGGGATACCGTCCTTTGAACCGGAACTTGGCCCAGAGGCCACCATTGGCTCTTCATCAGGATGAAAAGGTTGAGCTGGTACTTCTAACTTGCTATCAGGCTGAATTACCTTCTTGACTATTTTCTTGGAATCAGACTTGGCCGGTTTCGGCACCTGTGCTGGCTTAGGTTCTGATCCCTTGAATCTCTTGCAACCTTCTTTGTTTGTGTGGGGTCGATGTTTACCGTTGCATGCTGGGCATGTGATGTCTTCGGACTGAAAGCTGTACATCGGTTTCCAACTGGAAGTAGCAAGAGCCATAATGTCAAGAACTGGATGGTTGGATGTACTGACCGCCAATGCGGTGCGTTGCATTCCGAACAGTGGACAAGTCATGAACTCACCTACAGGAGTGTGCTCAATGTTCATGCGAAGATTTCTCATTTGTTCAACAGAAAAGAGGATAGGAACCTTACCTTTGTCTAGGATGTCAACGCATGTTGTTATCCAACCAGTCTGTGCACGATCATTGCGAAAATGAATCACTAATCTGTCTTTGACAGTAGATTGTTCTCCATTTGCAAATTACTTTACTTCGTGTGATCCCCACCATGACATTTATACATGTTCTTACTGGCACATCTTCTGGCATTCTATCTGACATATCTTCTGACATTCTGTTTGGCATTCTATCTGGCATATCTTCTGGCATATCTGGCATATCTTCTGGCATTCTATCTGACATATCTTCTGACATTCTATTTGGCATTCTATCTGGCATATCTTCTGGCATTCTATCTGGCAAATCTTCTGGCATTCTATCTGGCATATCTTCTGGCATTCTATCTGACATATCTTCTGGCATTCTATCTGGCATATCTTCTGGCATATATTCTGACATATCTTCTGGCATTCTATCTGGCATTCTATCTGGCATTCTATCTGGCATATCTTCTGAAATATCTTCTGGCATATCTATCTGGCATATCTTCTGGCATATTTTCTGGCATTCTACCTGGCAAATCTTCTGGCACTATCTGACATTTTATCTTCCTACACGAGGTCCGGCAGGGAACACTGGGCGTGGATGGTCGTGGTTGAGGTCCGGCAGGGAACACTGGGCGTGGATGGTCGTGGTTGAGGTCCGGCAGGGAACACTGGGCGTGGATGGTCGTGGTTGAGGTCCGGCAGGGAACACTGGGCGGGATGGTCGTGGTTGAGGTCCGGCAGCGAACACTGTGGATCGCGAGTCGCAGTTGAGCAGGAGGACGAGGAGGACAACGAGACGAGGAGGACAACGAGAGGAGGAGGACAACGAGAGGAGGAGGACGACGAGAGGAGGAGGAGAGGAGGAGGAGGAGCAGGCAACTTAGATAAAATCTAACAACCCTCACCTGGCAGGTGGGGAATGAAAACTTACTTGAACACGGTTGCTTGGAAAACCAAATATGATCACGCTTCGGATGTTGTTGGCAAGCCTGTACAAGGCGATCAATGGCAAAGCGAGATCCCATGGCTCGAGTGCAACCTGAGTCAAGGATAACATAAGTCGGATGAGAACCTAAATCTACATACTCACAAAGCAATGCTTGTTGGGCACCATGATCATAATTGAGAAATACACACTCTTCCGTAGAGACGGAATTGAGCGGGCTTGCGCGCGGCTGAAACGAATGCAGATCACCGATTTCGGTAGAAACACTCTTCTCATCTTGGCGGATGCTCTTAAAAAGGGACCTGTTCAAATCAGAAAAGCACTGGTACATCACAGACACGAACAGAAGCACGAATGAGAGGGCTTCTACAAGTTCGTGTCCGAACAATCGGAACAAGCGAATGCCTGAAAAACAGAACCGGTTGATCTTGTCGGTCTGTCCGTCCTCAGATATGACGTCTGAATGCTTGTCCTCGGATTCGGTCAGTTCCTCAGCGGAAGCAAAGTAAGACCAATTGTACCAATCACCTTGGGAGTAGTCTCCATCGTATCCATAGTAGGATTCATAACCTGACCAGTCATCTGTCCAATAGGTGTCATAGTCATAACCCCAGCTTTCTTCGGCATGGGCTGTTTCTTGCTTTTCAGGGGCTTGTGATGCACTAGATGTTGCAGCCTGTGCTACATTAGCTTGTGGAGGTTGTGACATAAATGGATTGTTTCCTCCTTTGTTCTTCGCATCACCTTTTCCTTTTCCTTTCCATGAAGGCATTCCTTTGAAAGAATCCTTTCCTTTCATCATTCCTTTCTTGCCCTTTTTACCTTTTCCTTTGCCCTTGCCTTTTCCCCAGAAAGCTGTGTCTTGCTGGTCATCTTCCCATGCTGCAAAACCCTTGCCTTTTGACCTCGGGCGGAAGCCGGGTCTTGATCTTTTTCCTCCTTTCTTGCCATAACCTTTTGGTTTACCTTTCTTGAAGGACCTGCCGTAGATACGGCGCTTAGAGTATGAACCCTTGGCGCTGAGAACCCAGAACTCGTTCTCTGTGTACAGACCTGTGAAACCTTCTTCACCCGTCTCTTCATCGAAGACCCAAAATCCGTATTCACCTTCCTCGGTCTCGCCCTCGTCGATGACGTAGAAGTTGGACCGCTTGCGGTGTGTGATGTTTGGGTCGGCAACACCTGTGCGAGAAACGGCAAAAAGTTCTAAGAACAGCTGTTTCACTTGGAGATAGGTATACTGAGGCATGGCAATCTGACGGATGTTCATGGACGAGACAAAACGCTCACGTTGTTGCTCGTTGAGGTCTGCTTGAACTAAGAAAATCAGTGACATCAAATTGTCTGACAATGGAAATTGCTGTGCATGTCTGGTCCTTCTATTGGTTATGGTCTGTTCTCGGAGTTCCTGTTGATAAGCTAGCTTATCTTCATCTGTTACTATCTGGTTATAGTGCAGTCTTTGCTCATCAGTGAGTGCTGCCGTAAATGCCGGAGTGCCTGCTTCGGGAAGATCGGATATGTCCAGCAGATCGGACCAAGAAGCCAACAAACGCTTCTGCCCGATTTCGAATCGCCCTATCCAGTGCACGAATTCACTCTGGCCTCGATATGTGCGAAACATCTGGAGGAATCGCCAAAGGAACACATGATTTACTCCCTTCACGAAGTATGGTCTCAATGTGTCCTTGAAATGAGCGAGGCCACGATCCGGATCTCGAAGTAGGGCATTATCGAGCATCGACTTATAAAAAGAAGCGGAACCAATGAGGGCATTCTTTAATGATGGTCCGTGCTTATCTGCATCCAATGTTGTGATCCCTAACCAGTCATCAATTAAATCTTCATATTCAAACCAGCTAGATTGGCCATCAAATTGGGGTGGAACCTTCGGTGTCATCTTGATGCCCATCCGGTTTTCGGAATGACTGGTGGCGGCATATGCTTCCGGCTCTTCATAAGAAACAATTTGGAGTTGTTCTTCATCTGAATCCATGTTGTGGATTAAGACCATGGCAGCTACTCTAACTTGACCTACAGGTTGCCTCCGCAAGTCCGATATACGGAATGTATGCAGAGAACAGCAGTTCGGCACACGGATCTAGACTTGGCGAAGGCACAGGCTCCGCTACCACTTTGAGGTAGCTTTCCCCTTTAAGGGAGCCCTGGAAACTAATGTACAACACCTGAGTCAAGCGTGAGCGACAGCACTCTCTTTTTCTGCTACGCGGGTTGCTGCTAATCTTGAGCCTTGAGCCATGCGGAGTGCGCATGAAAGATATGAATGAAGTGTACATGTCAACATGCATGAAAGCATTGTGTAGACACGTAAAACAAAATAAGTAACAGGGGGTGTGGTACTGTCCCCCTACCCCCCTGCGGTGTGGTGGGGGTGTGGTACTGTCCCCCCCTGTGCTTTGGGGGAGTGTGGTATGGTATGTTGGGTATGTATGGTGTGTATGGTCGGTCTGGTATGGCATGTTTGGAAAGTATGGTATGTTTGGTATGTATGGTAGGTATGGTATGTATGGCATGAATGGTTGGTATTGTATGGATGGTAGGTATGGTATGTAAGTCTGTTGGGTATGGTTGGTATGTTTGATATGACAGTATGTATGGTCTGTATGGTATGTATGGTTACTATGATGGGTATGGAATGTTTCCTATGTAAGGTAGGTATGGTATGTATGGCATGTATGTTTGGTATAGTATGTATGGTAAGTGTGGTAATTATGTTTCATATGTATGGTATGTGTGGTATGTATGATAGGTATGATAGGTATGATAGGTATGGTATGTATGGCATCATTGGAATGTATGGTAGGTACGGTATATGTTAAACACATGTAGTGTTGTGAGAGTACACAGGTAGTAAATAGGAAGTAGATACATAGCACATGTATATATGACTCTAGGTAGCACGTAGGTACTTTGAGGGAGTATGTGTGCTACGTAGATCGTCTAAAAGGTAGCATGTACCTAGTAAATGCGAGGCTGGTAGTCAGAAATGCTGCAAAGACCTAGCAAAAACGAAGCTGGACCTCAGAAATGCTGCCAATAGCTTGCAAATAGAAGGGAAGGGGGTGCTACCTGGGGACCCAACCTATTGGGGGGAGGGGGGGGTGGAGAGACGGAGGACGGGACCATATATATATATATATATCTATTCATATATATATATGGTGTGATTTTATATATGATTTTAAATATATATTAATATATATATAGGGTGTGGTTATATATATGATTATAAATATATATGATTGTAAATATATGATTTTATAATATATATATATATACATGATCATTTATATGATTATATATTTGATTATTGAAGGAAGTTTAGAAGTCAAACTTCCGACAATATGGACAGATGAAAAGCAGAGCAGGGAAGAGGCAGAGAGAAGAGAAAGATTAGAAGAGAAAAGATCAGAAGAGAAAGAGTAAGAAGAAAGAAGATGCAGATGCGCGAAAAGGTAGGAAAGTCGCGAAACACTGTGTTTTTCCAATGATTTGTGGCTCCAGAGGGTCGAAAAGTAGGCTCGCTAAAGTGGCAGGTGCGGAGCCATCTGGCCAGATGAGAGATGAAAAATTGCACGCAGTTGTGGCGCGAAGCACATTTCGAAGTCAAAAAGTGAAAAGACACCACATGTTCGCGCGACTTGTGGAAGTTGCGATATCGAGAAAGTGCACGCAGTTGTGGCGCGAAGCACATTTCGAAGTCAAAATGTACAAAACACACCAGCGTCGGACCACTTTTGGAAGTTGCGATGTTGAAAAAGTGCACGCCGTTGTGGCGCGAAGCACATTTGCAAGTGAAAAAGCTAAAGCACCGCACGTTCGGACCACTTTTGGAAGTTGAGATGTCGAAAAAGTGCGCGCCGTTGTGGCGCTAAGCACATTTCCAAGTCAAAAGTGGTTAACCTGACGGTCTCGACACTTTTTGGAGTTCAGATTCGAAAAAGTGTTCAAAAAAAAAAGGCACGCCGTTGTTGGCGCGAAAGCACATTTCGAAGTCAAACTTGGTGAAACACTGAGGGTTTGAGCCTTTTTTGAACGTGAAAATTTCGAAAAAAGTAGACACTGATTAACTTACTTAACTACTAAACTCTCACTTACTAAACTTCATAACTTAACTCCCCTAACTTCGCGCGACAACAGCAAAGCACAACACCACACACAACCACCAACAACTACAAACAACAACAACAATCAATAGATCGATAGAATGGAGAGATAGATATTAGATGGTAGGTAGATAGATAGATAGATACATAGATACATAGAAAATAGATGGGTAGGTAGGTAGATAGCCAGAGAAAGAGAGAGAAAGAGTGAGAGAGATCAAGCACCTTTCAATCCATCAGTGGCTTCGCTCTGCCATCCCTGATTCACAACAACAAATTTCTCCTATAGGTTTCCTATTTTTTACAAAACGAACAGCAGTAAAGAGAAAAAACCCCCCATTGCCCTTTGCCACCCCCCGTCCCCCCCTGCCGCCCTCCTTGCCCCCCCCCCCCCACCTCCCCCCCCCTACCGCTCCTCCCTCTCCCCCCCCAACAACACTAGAAACTCCTCCACCGGTCCTTGTCGCGTTACTACGGTCTATATATATATCTATTATTACGAAGGAAGTTTAGAAGTCAAACTTCCGACAATATGGACAGATGAAAAGCAGAGCAGGGCAGAGGCAGAGAGAAGAGAAAGATTAGAAGAGAGAAGAGTAGAAGAGAAGATTCGAAGCGTAGAAGGGTAGAAGAGAGAAGAGTAGAAGAGAAAAAGTAGAATAGAGAAAAGTAGAAGAGAGAGATAGAAGATCAGAGAAGAGAAAGAGTCAGAAAACAGAAGAATTGCAGGCACGCGCGAAAAGGTAGGAAAGTCGCGAAACACTGTGTTTTTCCAATGATTTGTGGCTCCGGAGGGTTGAAAAGTAGGCTCGCTAAAGCGGCGGGTGCGGAGCCAGCTGGCCAGATGAGAGATGAAAAATTGCACGCCGTTGTGGCGCGAAGCACATTTCCAAGTCAAACTGTACAAAACACCAGGTGCGGACCACTTTTGGCAGTTG
>CAMXCT020001287.1:141637-154825 GCA_947184155.2 Cladocopium goreaui
ATATATATATATGTGTGTGTGTGGATCTATGAACATACATATTATAATTAGATATATAATTATATGAATATATTCATTTATACATATATATATACACATACAAAAACATATATATATATGTATGTATCAATAATCATGTATACCAGTAGTACCGCACAAGGCGGTGGCGGAAGTTTCCAAAATAGGAAACCTATAGGAAAGGTTGGTTGTTGTGAATCACGGATGGCAGAGCGAAGCCACTGATGGATCGAAAGGTGATTGATGTCTCCTCTCTTTTTCTCTCTTTCTCTGACTGTCTACCTACCTACCTATCTATCTACCTATGTATCTATCTATCTATCTATCTACCTAACTACCTATCTATCTATCTATCTTATCTAATCTAATCTATTCTATTCTATTCTAATTCTAATTCTAATTCTAGTCTAGTCTATTCTATTCTATTCTATTCTAATTCTAATTTTATTTCTAATTCTAATTCTAATTCCAATTCTAATTCTATTCTATTCGATTCGATTCTATTCTATTCTATTCCATTCGATTCTAATTCTATTCTAATTGTAATTCTAATTGTAATTCTAATTGTAATTCTAATTGTAATTCTAATTCTAATTTTAATTCTAATTCTAATTCTAATTCTATTCTATTCTATTCTATCTATCTATCTCTCTGTCTGTCTGTCTGTCTGTCTGTCTGTCTATTTATCTACCTGTCTATCTGCAATCTTGAAAACCAAGCTATTCTGCGAGATGTCTTCATTGTTCAAAGTTGACAACATCAAAAACGAAGCAATTCTGCGAGACTTCCTCAATGTTTGAACTTGACAACGTCAAAAACGAAGCAATTCTGCGAGACCTCTTCATTTTTCAAAGTTGACAGCATAAAAAACGCAGCAATTCAGCGAGACTTCCTCAATTTTGCATTTGACAACATCAAAATCAAAGCAATTCTGCGAGACTTCCTTAAAAAATGGAAAGTTCAGTGCAGCGCTGACGCAACCCCTCGCAGGAAATCAGCGCCCTGACCTCCTAACATCTCTCATGAACACGTCTTTTGTACTGCGCTTGCCACGGAAAATGCATCTTTGCAGATCTTCTTCAAATGTCCGCCTGCCATCGTTTTTGGAAATGCGACAAAACCCTCACGTTTTTCACTTTTGACAAGGTGCACAATCCCGTGTGCCTGCCACGCGAAACGAGCTCTGAACGTCCAAAAGTGGTCCGAAGGTGGTGTGTTTCGTACATTTTGACTTAGAAATGTGCTTCGCGCCACAACGGCGTGTGGTCCGGAGTTGGTGTGTTTTGTGCATTTTGATTTCGAAATGTGCTTCGCGCCACAACGGCGTGCACTTTTTCGACATCGCCACTTCCAAAAGTGGTCCGAACGTGAGGTTTTTTAAGCTTTTTTACTTACAAACGAGCTTCACGCCACAACGGCGTACACTTTTTCATCTCTCATCTGGCCAGATGGCTCTGCACCCGCCGCTTTAGCGAGCCTACTTTTCGACCCTCCGGAGCCACAAATCATTGGAAAAACGCAGTGTTTCGCGACTTTCCTACCTTTTCGCACATCTGCATCTTCTTTCTTCTGACTCTTTGTCTTCTCTGATCTGCTCTCTTCTACTCTTCTCTTCTCTCTGCCTCTGCCCAGCTCTGCTTTTCATCTGTCCATATTGTCGGAAGTTTGGCGGCTAAATTTCCTTCGAATATATATATATATATCTATATCTATAGATATATATATATAATATACATACATACATACATATAATATAATGCCAACCCCGGATTAACAAACCATTGTTTATTGATAGGGGGTACTCCTCCAATAGTCATAATATGACTTACATGGTACCCTCCCAATTAAACCGCCGAGGGGTTTATTAATCGAGGGTTGACATTACATATATACATGTTTTTTTTAATATAGATATATGCGATTATATATATATATATATGTGTTATTTATATAAATATATATATATGTGTGTGTGATCGTATATATGTGATTATATATTTACACATGTCACACACACATATATATATATATATATAACAACGAATTTGTGGTCAACCATTTAGCCAAGAAACCTAGCAAACTAGCCGAACATCCCAAAAAAAAACATGCGGCAATTGCAATTGCAAACCATTGTTTTTGTCGGTCGGCCAGTATGCCGCAGTGAAGTGAAAGAAGGATAGTAGTCAGCAATCAATCTGGTTTCGATCCCAAACTCGGTACGCTGACCACAATCACTGGATTAATGGGAAGCACCCCGTGTCAAAGAGTTCCTTTGATATCATTGGAATAGATGGTGCAACGGTGCAACTAGAGGTGCAGCTTCTCCCAAATATGGAGGAACATCCACACAAACGACCACTTTCATCCACTCTTAACTGGATTTTTTGATTTTGTGACCAAAACTTGCAGACCATCTGAGGACCCAAAGTGCTTCTGGTTAACCAACTTCCTGGAGACGCTGTTGGTTCAGGTGGGGCAGCAACATAGAGCTTCAAGATGCTTCAAGGATTGACCCTGATACATGGAAGTGTCAGCAGAGGAGGATTGGTGCTTCTTGGTTTGCTTGCAACAAACCAGCGGAAAACTGATGTTCGATGTAAGTGTCAGCATCAGCACTGACAGGGTTGCTGTGGTCCTCTCGAACTTGCTGGAACACCTGACCTTTGATACCCTTGTGTCTCATGCGAATTTGATGGAGTGGTTTTGTGCAGGTGTGGTACCCCATGACCGTGGCCACCCAGAGCCGATACCAGAAGTGTTTTGCCTGCACAGCCTTCAAACAAATCCTGAGTGTCGCCACAATCAACAAGTAACCAGTAGTACTTAGATTGGAAGATGATTGTTCTATTATGTAATATTTAGGGATAGGTTGAGGGAGTCACGTAGACATTTATATACAGCAAGCAAATAAAAGCACTTTCAGAATCTTGAAAAGGGCTCCCATTGTTACCTGTAGCGGTTCAGCCTCTGCGAATGCCCACGCTTCTCTGCGTAGGATGTCGATCGCAAAGTACATGGAGGCGGGGGCCCAGTTCCTTTGCTTGCTCAGGCGAGCACAAATGGCATGTCCATCAAGTGTTTTTTTCAACACGAAAGTCATTTTCCAGGTGCCGTTTTGCGAGTGCTACATCTTGTTCTTGGTTCGTACCAGACCTCCAATGTTGAAGAATGGTCCAGCTGCAACTTCTGCAGGAGACCGGAAACACCGATTGGTCCATCCCCAACGGCGTGAGACGCTCGTTTTGCAAAAGCGTCGTCATGCTGCAATGCATCTGAAAAGCATCAAAATGAGTGGGGCTACAGGCGCTGGGGGATAAAGGGTATTGATTGAATCCTGGAAAGCCGTGTAGGGTCCGAACCAGACGGCATATTATCTTTAGCTGGAAGCCTCAGGTTTGCATGTGGAGATACACCGTAGGCACCAATCTTGAATTCTTGCCACCTTGCTTTGCAACCATGATAAGAACCCAGTTGTGGGCAGGACGACCCAAGGAATTCGGACTTATGTTCACTGTTGTTACCACCTTCTCGCCGTGCTTACTATATACCTATTTCTTCAAGTAGTAAGTAGGGAGATAAGTAGGTTGCAGGCCTATTTTAAAGGCCGCGTTCAAGATAGCCATGACCATTTGGTGACTTGACAAGAAGAATTGCTGAGTGCCCCGAAATTTGGAGAAATTTGCAGACTGACTCTTTCATCACCGGCGAGCTTGACATCCGTTGCTGAAATGTCCCTTTTATGTCCCTTTACGTGCCCGTTTATCCGTTACAGACCTATCAACTGACACGTTTGTTTTTTTTCATAGCATTGTTACAGAATCCTCTATTTTGTATTAATGGATGCGTGCAAAACATATGTTCAATTATGCATGCATAAAATTGCTTACCTGAAATCAGGAGGTCAACATATGGCTTGCAGGGCTCAAGCCTGATGTCTCGACAGGTGGTCTGTAGGTTCTTACTTGAGGGGATAAAGTCAAATTTTTGGGGATTAGCTTGTCCAAGCTACTGTCATCAACCTTCCATCGGCCTGATCGGTTTCTCCTTCCTGGCTGGCATCCTGGTTGGCGCTACCTTGTGCTGTGCCTTTGGATTTTGGCTTTTTGGCTTCCTCAATTGTTCCCTGCTGGATTCTCTTCGTCAACCGATCATCAGGTTGACTCCACGTGCTCAGGTGTTGGCCTCATACCTGCATGAGCCACAGGCCTTCCAGCAGCGACGGAGGGGTTAAGTTGGAAATCAGTTTGCCAGGTGACATCCAGGTCACCATCACTGCACCCTCGTCTGCTGCCTCTCTTGCTGCTGATCTCTTGGGTTTCACATTTCTCTGTACCCTGGCGGTGTGGATTCGGCACAGTCTGACAGGTCTTTTGAATTTGTAGGCGGTTCCCCTGTGTCTGGTCTCTCCCGTTTGCCTGAGACCCGAGATTCCATCTTGCGTTCTTTTGGTGATTGCCCTGCTCACTTCTTTGTTCACGCCAACAAGTTGTGTGGCTCTTCGTTGTCGGGGAAGGGTCGTATTGAGCGTGCTTGGCTGGCTGGTCAGTGGGCATCTGCAGTCCGTGATCGGCGCATCGGAAGTCCCAATCGCACACCGGCCTTGGACTTACGGCCGCGCTGCTATGCTAGGACTAACGCAGTAAGGGCCTTTGATTGGGCAAGGACTGCTTTTGCCAAGTGATCTTGATGAGAGGAACACTGGCCTCCCCCAAGTTTCTCCTCCTCCAGTTCGGCAAGGTCTTGCGGCTGCATCAAAGGAGATCTCAACAGACCCGGCTGGATGGTGCTGGCTGTTCTGGGGGGAGTACCAATTACCTTTGCCACTGCTCAGTTCTGTGGGGACTGCTGGGTCAGGGCAGAGGATATGGGCTGGCTCAACAAGGCCTTAGTAGGCGGCTGCATGGGCGCTGGGGTCATTGTCTTTCTCTCCAGCTGCTGCTGTCGTGGACCTGCTGTGTCAGGCCTGTGTTTGCTTGGATCATCTCCTGAAGGGAATCTGCTATGGATGCTACTGTTGGACGCTTTTCTGCAGGCGTATGCCGCCCTTGACCAGGCGCTGTGGCTTTTGCAGGTTTACTTGTTTTTGCAGGACGAGGCGTAGACACTTCCTCTAGTGGTGGCTCTTGATCCAAGGCACCTGGCAAGTCCCCTGTTTCTAGGAGACCGTCGATGTCCTCCTCCGCATCTGCCGTGACGTATCCCAGACCGTTGCCCCCTCCTGCTTCTAACCAATCCCTGACCCAGGCAAGGAGTTCTGAAGGTGAAGGCGCTGCAAATGGTTGCTCTGGTTCGAAACTGAACTGGAGAGGAGAAAAGGCAGGAAGACCATGCATGTAAGGCAAGACGCTTTCGGAAAAATCCACAACGACTGCTGCTATGGTGGTGCCTGTCGGAGATAGCACCCCATTGGTCCTACGGCTCCTGGAGGTGAAGAGCCATTTCCTACTGCAAGGACTTCTCCGGGAACTAGTCACATGCAAAACAAGAACATCGGAAACTAGGGTTGTCAAGGAATCCAAAGTCAAGGCTTCTGGCGGTTCCATCTTTCAAGCTAAGCGACAATTTCGATCTCAGTTTCCCCTGCCAATTCCAGGTAGATCTTTGCTTCAAGCTCACTGGGGAATGCCTGGCTGATAGAGGAGCTCCCTTCGAGGGACCCAATGCAATTCCAATAGCTGGCGGAAGATCTGAAGACAGTGGCACGATCAAGTCCAGGTGCCCTCAAATTGCATCCCAATCGTCGGATCCAATGTTGGAGCTAGGAGCTGGGACTCTTGGTGGAGGGCCTCGGGGTCCGCAGGGGAGGGCGAAGCTTCAAGCAGAACTGGCTGCCCAGAAAGGAGTCTTCTTTCAGTCGGTTTCGGCTGCAGAGGGCACCCCCGAGGAGATGATGGCAAGAGGAATCTCCGCACTCGATATCTGGAGAGGTTCGGAGGTTTTGGAAAGCACAGAGAGCTGGGCTGCCTCATGCACCAGATCATGACCATCATGGACTTCCTTCAGGTGGGAAATCTACCTGGTGCAAGGGATGCCACGGCCCTATTGGCTGTCATAGTGGACCAAGCTACCCTGGACAATGGTCGCTTCGACCTAGCAAATCTCCTGTGCTTACAAGAGGAACCTCCAGCAACAGTATTCTCCCACAAGCGGGCCAGTGTCCTTTCAAAGACATGGGCCTTCACCCCCCTGGCCTCTCAACAGTGGGTGGCTGTTGCGCTTGCCTACATAAAGGAGCTGGAGGGGAGCCAGAAGACTAATTCAGATACCAGGCAATGCATATAGTGATGCTGTGCAAGAGGGGCCGGAGCCAAACCCTCTTGTTGCAAAGATCACTTTCCAGCAGTGGATTGCTTGCCTTCCTCGCTGGATTTGAGGACCCGCGCAAAGTTTGCAGCCCTCTTGGCACGTTCCTTTGCGATCTTGCGCCGTTCCGAAGAGACGGCGACCACGCTTTTTCCACTTCCTCTGCCTTCTTTGGAATGTTTTCGGAGTAGTGGTCCCAACTTGTCAAAGAAGCGTCACTTGTCTGTCTGCCGAGCCCGCCTTTTGAACACCTGGGTTTTGCTCTTGTGCTTGGGGCGAATCCCTTCCTTTGATGAGCTTCGGAGATGTCCCTCTTCTCAGCAGCTTGCTGTCTTTGCTCGTTCGGACATTCATGAGTATGTGTGGTGACGCCCAGGAGGATTTCTCTTTCATCCCCGGCAGATCCAGTCCTGAATTAGCTTCTGCATTGTATCAACTTGAGGCATTTTGCCTGCGCTGTGATGAGCTTAAATCTGGCAAAATGGATAAGGATTCCGTGCCCTTTTTTGAGGACCTTGGACTTGAGGACCTTGGACTTTTGTCTTCTGAGCAGCCTCCAGAGTTGTTGCCTTATAGGTCTTTGGATGCCAGTCGCCTTCGTCTTGTAGGTGAAGGTAGGTGGCCCATGGAATCCTATCTTGACGGTGTGCTTTGGATGCCTTTCCAGGAGCCCTTTTTTCTTCTCCATGGTCTTCCAGTGTCAGATGAGCTTGTCCCGAACTTCACCAGAGAAAGCCCCCATGAATGCTTCAAGTTGGCTAAAGTTTGGGATGCACGTGGATTGCTTGAGCTTTTTCCCAAGCCCGTCATGCCTGGCCATTTCAGCAGGGTCTTTAATGCTTTCAAAGATGCCACGAAGGATCGGCAGATAGGAGATCGACAGTTGCCTAACTTGTCAGAGTATCACATTGATGGACCTTCCAAAGCCTAGCCCCAAGGGCACATCAGGTTGCCTAAGTTCACCCATGTGCTTCGTGGCTCTATGACAGATAGGCGCGATTTCTACCATCAAGCACAAGTCGCCGCAGAACGTGCTCAAAGCAATATGTTGCCCTTCTCCTACCCCCATATAGGATTTTCAAGGGACGGCTGCCTATGAGGCTTTTTCCTCTGCTCTCAGCAAATCAGCGTCAACAGGGCGTGAGGTTGTAGGAGATGGGTTTGATGGTAGGGCAAAGGCAAGAGGTAGGGCCAAGCTTTCCATGCCTGCTAAACTTTATCCGTGCTTCGCCTCCTTGTTCCAAGGTGATCACCTAGGTGTTGAGTTTGCCTTGAGGAGCCACAGCCTGCTTCTTGAAAACCATGGTTTGTTGACACCTGATAGCTGTATCCTTGAGGGTTCACCTGTTCCTGTTGGTGGTGTGTGGGATGCGTTGGTCATTGATGACTACTTTTGTCTCAGCGCGGAAAAGATCAGCACTCCAGTTGAGAAAGCTGTTGGTCATGATGCTTTGGGTACTGCCAGACGGGCTTATGCAGTTGAAAGGCTCTTGGGGTCTACAGAGAAGGATGTTGCCAGTACCTCCCTGAAAGCTGCTGGCGCTGAAATCAAGTCCGGTGAGAAGAACGCGAGAGCTGGAGTCGTCCGGTTTGTGCCCCTTTTGGAAAAAGAATTGCCCTTGCGACTTTGTCCCTGCGTGCAGCCGCCTTGCCTGGAATCACCGCTGCATTGATCTCAAGGTTAGCTGGAAATTGGGTCTCTGTTCTCCAGTACCGAAAATGTTTCTCAAGTTTGGTTGACTCAATGTTCAAGCTCTCCAGTTGCTGCATGTCTGAGTCTGAGGAAGACACTGAGGTTCATCAGTTGCCTAGGGCTGTTGCACAGGAGTTTACTCTTCTTGCCTGCGTGTCCCCAATGATTTTCTCAAACGTTGCAGTAGACATGTTGGATTCAGTGTTCGCTACTGACGCCTCCAATCAGAAAGGTGCAGTTGTTGCAGCCAAGATTGAACCTGGCTTGCATGAACATCTCTGGCCTCAATCTGACAGGAAAGGTAGTTACACCCATCTTGACAACAGTTTCCATGCCATCTTGCGTCAGGTTGGGGATGTTGACGACGACCTTGAAACTGCTGGTCCTGCTGAGCCTTTTGACCCAACCAGAAAACAGCACCTGCTTTACTTTGACTTCGTTGAGATCTGTGGAGGGGCAGTGACGCCCTTGCCAACCTTGGTAGGTCGGTCGCCCCAGTCTTGGATTTGTCCAACAGCAAGCACTGTGACCTTGCCTGCCCAAGGGTTTGTGAGTGGATCATCTATATGATGAGGAGGATCGCTTCAGGTCTTTCCTCATTGCTCCACCTTGCATGAGCTTTAGCCCCGCTGCTCATCCAGCGGTGAGGAGCTATTGCGAGCCTTTGGGTTTGATAGGCTGAATCCAAAAACCCTCCATGGAAACCTGCAGGCCTTCAGAACATTGATGCTGTTGAGGGTAGGTAGGAGGTGCAAACCACAAGAAAGAGTTCCTTCTGCTGTGCTACCTTTTGGATGTTTCCTTCCTGAGTCGCAGATGCCCTGGCGGTCATACCCATGTCAGGGTTGAAGGTTCCTACACAAAGGCATCAGCTGTATATGTGGATGGACTTGCATGGCAAATTGGACTTGCTTTTCATCAGGCTTTGTCATCCCTTGATGCCGAGGAGCGTTTGGGGTCAGCCGTGGATGGACTTGAGTCTGTTTTTGCCAATGATGTCATGAGCACCTCCAAGTGGTCAGTTGTGCGTGCTTGGTTCTGGAAGAGGATGCACCACATTAATGTGCTTGAGCTGACTTCTGCAGTTTCCTCCACTTTGCGCTCAGTATCTCTCTGTCAATCGTCTGTTCGGTTTGTTTCCTTCCTGGACTTTGCCGTTTGCCGCGATGCCCTTGCGAAAGGTCGTTCAGCCTCTTATGCCTTGCAGCCTGGACTTAGACGAGCTGGTGCTTGGTGCATTGGATTTGACCTTTATCCAGCATGGCCATTCAGCCCGACACGACTGAACGTTGCAGATGACCCCACCAGGGGAAGTGAAACCAGGCCGGCCAGTGTCAACTCAATTTCTACGGTTGATGGGTTTGTTCATGTTGCCTCATCTCTGTCAGGTCTGCGTCGTTTTGCTGCGAATTGGGTCAGGCTCACCTTGTTGGCTGTCAGTGTTCTTCCGGCTCACTCAGCCTGTCTTGAGGACACATGTGGTGTTGGACTCTTTGATTTGCTGGATTTTGCCGCCTGGGTCACTGCCTGGATTTTTGGACTTTCCCTTGGATTTGTTCTCCTCTCATGGATTTTCCCCAGCTGGACAAGGCAATATAATCTAGCCCCAAAAAGGTCCCAGTTAAGTAGTCCCCTCAAGTCTCGACCCGTATTTGCCATAGTTTTCCTGCTCTTGATGAGTGCGACTGGTGAGGCCATGAATATGGCACCTACTATCCTGAGGTTGAGCGACAGCGTATCCTCGGAGATGGGATCCAACTTGTAGCTACAAGGGCAATCAAGCAGCAAACCAAAACCAGAAACCGGCGAAAGATTTTATCTGGAATGGTTTCGCAGATGGCTTTGGGATGAGAGGCAGATCTCACTCCGCTTCCTCATTGACCAGAAACCCCCTTATCCAGAGAGACTGTCAGAGCTGCTGGTAGATTACGGGAAGGCTTTGTACCGTGCGGGAAAAGCCTATGGAACCTACGCAGAAACAATTCTGTGTCGGTTGAAAGGCCCTTGATCAGGCGCCAGTACCACGGCATGGGGCCTGGCCTTTGCCTGGCTCGTTGACGAGCCCCACTCCCATCACCCGGCAATGCCTTTGTCGGTGATGGCAGCTATGGTTGTGACTGCCCTTTGCTGGGGCTGGGCTCATGAGGCAGCCGTTATCATGATGAGCGGCACGTGTCGACCAAAGTGACATCATACGTTTCATGGATTCCATGTACAGAGATGCGCCCCCGGATGCTCCATTGTGGCCATATTCAGCTGCAACCCTGAGGAAGGGGTTCACTCAGATTCTCAAGGTGCTGCAGCTGCCAAATACGAAGACAGCAACTACGAGACCTTTTGACCTTGGTACAATGAGGCCCGGAGGAGCTACCTGGATGTTGCATCAGACGGAGAGTCCGGAATATGTGCAGAGACGGGGGCGCTGGCTCAGCGCACGCGTGATGGAGGTTTACCTCCAAGAGGTGATGGTGACAACTTTCTCCGAACGTATTCAGCCAAAGAGGAGATTTTTGATTCAACTATGCTCTGGAGAGTTTGCAGCTGTGCTCGAACGCGTGATCGCTTTTCTCGATACAGGCATCCCCCCCAAAGCATGGTATGCCTTAATTACTCAAAATACCTGCAAGTGTTCAGACCAAGGACATTGGAAATGATGGGGCTGATGGCGTGTTTTGTGGCCACCAGACTACAAAGGCTCGGTGGCATGAAAACCCATCCGAGCAAGATCGCAAAAAGACATGCGGCGACACTTCTGAAATCAGGAGGTCAACATATGGCTTGCGGGGCTCAAGCCACCCGAGCCCTCCCGTCCCAGCAGGTCGGGCAGATGGCGTGTTTTGTGGCCACCAGACTACAAAGTCTCAGTGGCATGATGATCCATCCGAGCAAGATCGCAGAAAGACATCTGGCGACACTCATATATATATATATATATTGTATCTCGATTCTTGGCAAGTGAGTTACGTTAAATCATGCCCCAAATCCGAAAGTATTTCTACCATTTTCTACCATTTTCTACCTGAGCTCTACCCATTTCTGCTGTTTATACCCCACAGCTGCTGGGCTGAGCCTTCAAGCTGCACGACTTCGGCTTCCGTGGAGTGTCCTCTGTGGAGTCTGCGGCCATTGGTGGCTGCGCGTCCCTTGGCGGTGGCTCCATTCTTGGGAAGTGTCAAAACTTTGGAACTTCCAGGATTGTTTTTGCTCTTTGTGTTTTCTTTGGTTTACGAGTTGACGTTGTTTTTTGGAATTGTGCTTTTTGGATTTGCACTTGTGATGCAAATCCGCGTGCCCATACGTATATGATATGTTTGAAAACATCTATATATATATATATATTAGCTAGGTTCAAGATAGGTGGTAGAGGCCTTAAGTAAGATCCAATCATGTCTGGTACGTACGGCTGGTAGGTTTGGTTTTCTTGGTACGGTACGGTTGGTACATGTGGTACGGTACGGTTGGTACGGTTGGTACGCTTAGTAAGGTACGTTTGGTACGCTTACCAACCGTACCGACCGTACCAACCGTACCAGTGAACCATATAGTGAACCGTACCACCGTACCGTACCAGATTAAGGGGTGGGTCAAGGGAGGGGCGTTTTGGATGTACCAATACTTTTAGTATTGGTACATCCAAAACGCCCCTCCCTTGACCCACCCCTTAATCTGGTACGGTACGGTGGTACGGTTCACTGGTACGGTTGGTCAGGTCGGTAAGGTTGGTAAGCGTACCAAACGTACCTTACTAAGCGTACCAAGCGTACCTAGCCAAAGCGTACCAAGCGTACCAAGCGCACCAAGCATACCGTACCAAGTGCACCAAGCGTACCAAGCGTAGCGTACCAAGCGTAGCGTACCTATCTTATAGCTGGATATCAAGCACCTATCTTGAACTTAGATAATATATATATATATATTTTTTACAGGGACCTTTTGCAAGACATGATAGTCTTCCTTGCCACTACTCATACGAGAACTTGCAGGGATAATTATATACTCCTGTTGAGAGCTTACAATGCTTGATTTTGTGCTGTGTATTCCCATCACTCCTTCCACATCCAAGTCCACAGGTCCCTAGGATGTTTCCCTGAGAGGCCTTGGGCCAAATACTCCTTACCCATTCCTTTCCTTCATCATATGCTCTGGTTGTGATGTGAGCGGAACTCCTGCTTGCCTAGACGGCCTTGGGCTGTGGGTGCATCATTTCATTCCCTCATGTCCTCTTTGTCTGCCCTCACCTTGATTTATTGTGCTTGGTTGTTGTCAGGGAAGCCAAACTGCGTTTTTTTCTCCTCTGGCCACTCCATTGCATTCCTTCATTTGTGGTTCCTTCTGTTGATTCTACTCGCTTGTTCTTGTAAAAGTTGATTTTTCTTCAAAAAACATGTTCACAAAATGGGCAACATGTTGCTGAAACATGTTGGTGTGCAAGTTGAAGCCAAACAGATCGGCACAGATTTCGATGTACATGACTTACAGAACACCTGCTGCGGCCGTTATTGCTTTTCGTTTTTAGATGCTTCTTACACATCTTTGTTTTTGGCTAGTAAGGGTGTAAACACTTTTTGTTCAACTTCAATCAGAATTCTATGCATATTTTAGTTGGGAAGGCTATTTTTTGTTTTTTTTTCCAGCCTGGCATTGTGGCTTTTGTGGATTCTGTGGCTTTTGTGGGTGTGTGGCTTTTGTGGCTTTTGTGGCTTTTGTGGCCTTACCATGCTTTACCATGCTTTACCATGCTTTGCCATGCTTTGCCATGCTTTACCATGCTTTACCATGCTTTACCATGCTTTACCATGCTTTACCATGCTTTACCATGCTTTACCTATCTATCTCATCTAAGCTAATCTAACCTAATCTAAATCTTGTCTGATCTTATCTCATTCTATCTTGTTTATCTTGTTTTTAACTTATCTAATCTATCTAACCTTTCCAACCTATCTAATCTATCTAATCTATCAAATGTATCAAATCTATCAAACCTATCTAATCTACCTAACCTATCCCAGTAGTACCGCACAAGGCGGTGGCGGAAGTTTCGAAAATAGGAAACCTATAGATAGGAGAGGTTGGTTGCTGTGAATCACGGATGGCAGACTGACTCCACTGATGGACCGAAAGGTGCTTGAGGTCTCCTCTCTTTCCCTCTCTTTCTCTCTCTTTCTCTCTCTCTT
>CAMXCT020001288.1:0-90000 GCA_947184155.2 Cladocopium goreaui
AAACCAAAAGGTGTTCCAGTGTGGCTACTGTTTCAAATGCCCTAGGTGACACTGCAGTTCAGTTCGCTTCGGAACACTTGACACCACTCCCTTGAGCCATGTCTCAACTGGGAAACTCGATTCCAGGTTTCCAATACACAACCTTCCCTCAAAGGTTGTTGAAACAATTCCAAACTGCTATGATATACAAATCACCTAGTCACAAAACGTCAGAAACATTTCCAAAAGTTCTCAAGTCAAACTGGTTCTCGTCCAAACGCAAATAACCAGCTAGCCGGTGTTACTAGTCTCTACCAAACGTCTAGACTAGTTACACGGCTATTCAAGAACGAAATGATCCATTCAAATTCCTTTACAAAATTCTCTTGCAATACAGAACAACATGGGAACCTCATGTTCCATCTCCAAAACAGTTCTTCACACAGAGATGTCTTCTCATAGCTCCAAACCACCAAGGAGAGCAGAATGTTCTGCTCGACTTCTCAGCTAATATCTAGTCATCAGCAGTCATAGCGCTAAAGTAGTTCGCTTACTGCAATAACCAAACGTCAGCAATAAGTCACAAATTACAAAGGTCACAAAGTAGACTTCCAGATCAAATACCCAGAGGTCGAATACTATACGTAGGCATTGTCCTCACAATGCCGGAGTATCTCACATACTCGCAAGAGGTAATCAAAAGGCTTCACAAACATCTCAGATGTACGAAGCAACGTCAAGAATCGAAACGGATGTTCCAAAACCATCTCCGTCAGATTCACACTCCCATAAGGAGTCAAGGAACCTCCGAGATCGATGAAACCATATCATCCCGACTCAACTGTATAGCGAATGTTTCTGAAAGCATTCGCCCACTGTCACAAAGCTAAATAAAGCTTCAAACTGTATTCAAAGTAGCTTGAGCTCCGTGTAGATTCACTCAGACCCACAGGTCGATATCTCAAATCATCTCTTGCAGCTCCGTGTACCACAAAGGAATATCGAAACTACTTAAGTCTGTTGTAGACACCTTCCCATAGTCCAGTTTCACTACTGAAGACTCAATGAATGCTTGTCGCACCAATGCCAAGTTGCAACCCCATAAGGGTGACAAACTTCCACACCCCCTTTCGACATGACATTCATCTCTCTCTTTACATACATACTAAAATTCACATCCAGTATGAACTTCGACATACCTTCAATGTCAGAGGTGTAGAAGACGTTGTATTCGCCAATAGACTTCGATATTCCATCAGTTCAGCACATCTTCGAAATAATGTTGAAGACTTTGTTGAAGTGCTTGTAGATGTTCTTCATCCACCAGCGTAAATGAAGTCTAAACTCTTCTGAAATACACGAAGTTTCCAAAAAATATAACTGTCTCTGAGAAATCAACTGATTCTCAAAAGTTCTTGCAGCTTGAAGTCGTTCAAGATTGAAAGTAGAATAGAATCGCTCCAACTCTGGATGATTCTCAAAAAAAACGGTTGTCCCTCCAACGCTTCGTTCATCATAAATAAACAGTCTATTCATATCCATAAACATCGCCAACGCTGATTTCAGCAATACTCCATAGACGTCTCCATGGGCAAAGCTCCCATCTATCCTCAACCAGTCAACATCACCAGCTCAGAATCCATCAACCGTCCCAAGGTGTCTCTTCGGAGCGATTTCTTTCTTCCAATACCAGATCATCAACTGATCGAAGAGACCATGGCGTCAATTCACGATCAACTACAGTGCTGTTTGTTGTTCCCTAGAACAAACGGAAAAACACCAACAACACACACGAGATCCAAGACGAAGACAGACGAAGCACTGTCGGAGTCAACACAAAAACAAAGGCCGACTGTTTCAGCTAATCCACGTCTTCCAATGGAAGATAGGCGTGTCAGACAAGCGAAACTGTCATCAGTCTAAAAATATTCAGATAAAATCCACATTCGTGGAAATAAAATTAAGTTCAAGACATTGTTGCACCACGCAGACTCAGCTTCGGACAAGCTAAGTATTAGGCGCGCTAAGCTCAGGACATATTTCCAAAGACAGACCTTGCCCCCTTTTGAGGTAAAATCCATCAATCCTCAAACATCACTAAAGACATGAATTCTGGTCAGCATAAAAGCTGATCTATCGCATAGTGAAAAACTACCAAAACAAACTTACAACCATTTTTACTCACAAACATATATTAACAACGTCAGGGAAATCCATTCCACTGACATCAACATATTTAGAAACGTCAAGAGTACAATTCCAACAATATTGACATGTACCTTAAGTCAGGGATGTCCAATCCACTGACATCCATGGGCAAAAAAACTAAAACACTTTGACCAAACAAAAGATTTTACATGTATTTCCATCAGACATTTAGCCTGGATCCTCTTTGATTCTTCTTTCATTCGAGAATCGGACCTGGCCATGTCATCATCTGGAAAATGGCGGCAGACAAATACAAACCACCATCAACAACAAAAAACAACAATCACAAAACACAAACTCACAACAAATCCACAAACATGCTCATGTGCAACTTATGTCTCATGCATGTACTGCACATCCAATTTCACTACCAAGAGTTGATCCTTCCAGGATACAACTCAACTCCATGATGCGAACTTCTTCTAGGTTGCACTAATGCAACCTCTCGCCCCCTTTCAAGATCCGCTTTCCCTCTCTCCTTTTCTGCTGAGCACAGAGATCTGAAGCGACGGCAACGAATACATGCTGAATAGAGTGAACCTCGAGCTGGCCAAAGGTTGGAATACCAATTACCAACTATTCTCTCTACCGCACAGGTTGCAAGAAATTCAGAAAAGAATATACATCATGGGTTCCACCCAAAAGAAGCGGACGGGCTTCCCTCAACTCTCAGTAGTCGATGTCCCGAATCTTCACATTCTCAGTAAATCCTCCTGAACTGAGAGTTCCCATCACGAATCATCCCCAATCCCTGGGGAGCCCAGATACTGGTGATTCCGCTGGTTTGTTCAGGACGGTATGCCGTCGGTGACAATGTCCTCTGTACACCCGTTCCCGCATCTCTGGTAACGATGCCCACACGCTGGCACGGTGTTGGGATCGGAAGGGGAGTATTTGGTCTCGGCCCGTTCGGCTGTTCCGGACAGAACGCCATAAAGAGTGACACTGGCTCTGCCGGAGGTGGTGGAACTGCTGGGGCAGGGGCAGGTCCGGGTGATGTTGATCCTCCCGGATTTGCAGTCCCAGCAGGCCCAGTAGTTCCAGGGGCACTGACCGTTCCTGGTGTGAGAGGAGTTCCTGCATCTCCCACAGCATCTGGAGCTGCAGCATTCTGAGCTCGTTCCTCTAGGAGTCTCACCATCTCTCGAAGATGCCTTCCAATGCTATCAAAGCCACGACTGAGGTTGGTCTCCAACTTCTTTGTTTGCTTCTCTACTTCACTTTGGACTCCCTGTATGTTGGCTTCCACTGACTGGTTGCCAGTTAGAGCCCAACGACCAGTGGCAGCCCACCGGTCGAAAGCTTATGCAGGTCGCTTGATTCTGGATCTGGGCACTCAATTCTTCAAATCCTTTCTTCATTTCCACTCTTCCTTGGGTGAAATGCTCCATGGTGATGGCAAGCTCTTCACTTACAATTGCAAGCCTGTTGGTACACTCTGAGATCTTCCGAGCCAATTCCGTACTCACAGCCAAGACTTCAGCCGCGTTCACATCACCAGGTGGGGTGATCACTGGAGGAACCGGTGGAAACGGAGCATTCACGTCTCCTGGAGTTCCTTCTGGCATTGTTCCTCCTGGTGGCACAGATCCATCTGCCAAAGGTACGGTTCCATCACCCACTTCAGCACCTGCCGGAGGACCGGCAACATCTCCCATGCCGGCACCAGTGCTATCCAACACTGTGGAATTCTCAGGACCCAAGTTGGCAGCATCAGCCTCAGCGCCACGTCCTCTGGAACGAGAACGGATTCGGTTGCTGCCGCCATGACCGTGACCTTCTTCAGCAGCCATTCTCAACGTACGCTCCAAACGAGTTCTAAGAGCCTGTACTACTCTACTTGAAAATCCCTGCTGGCAATAGAGCCTCATGCCCTACAATCTCAATGTCTCAAACATCAGAACAAACAAACACACCAACCAACATGATGCGTATGCTCAACAATACAACTAACTGACTAAGATGCTTCCCAAAATTCCACATGTCTCCAACATACTGGAATTTTGCGAACCATTGATACACATGTTTCAACATGCAATAAAAGTCTGTACTCGTCCCCAAACCATGGGAAACTGACCAAACCCCTTTACAAAAAAATACCAGTCCCCAATCCATGGAGGACCATCACGAGTTCTAATGAGTTCACTGTGCGTTCCCTGCTATATGCAGTGCAGACTCACTGTCACTCATTGACATGCATGCAGATGTTCTGGAAAAGAACAGGTCTCCGTGGTTTTGCAAGAACCCTTCGACAAGTCATCTTCACAAAAACTGCACTCGTCAAATGACACACTGACTGCAAATCTCAACTGCAAGAGCAAGGAGCATTGCAAACACTCAAACTTGTTTGTGTTTCATGTTTCGTTTGTTTCGTTTCGTTTAGATTGAAATTCCACATGATTGCATCTTCTCATTTTGCAACATGTTCGCATCGACTATTGAACCATTCTCGTCATCGATCACAAGCACCCAAAGCGAGCTTTCCACCGTTTTGCCACGGCTTGCAAGGCTCAAACAAAAACTTAAAGCACAATAATCTACAACTCGCCCACTCTTCAGTTCCTAGCAGGACGCTCACGAACCGGCTCATTAGCAACCATGGGATCGATGACCTGATAGAGCAACCTTCCCTGCTCATCATATTCTTCTGGAAGAAGAAATCCGTACCAACGGAACTCACCAGGTCGAACCTTCTCCATGATCTCTGCTTCCATCTTGCGAAAGTATCCCAAAGCAGTTATTTCCACTTGAAGAAGGCTGAACTCGAAGTAGTTGAAAGTGTGACACCATTGAACATCCGTGGCACGCCCGATTGGCGCATGGGTCGCACTCAAATCGATCCTGGAGGTATGGATATCTGGTTGGATTCTATGATGCGTCCGCAGCTCTTCCATCTGTGGTGGGGCGAGAGCTATCCAAAGACGAATGCTATCCTCCATTGAGTTCAAACCGAGATTACACTCCTGGACTCAGCAAAGAAAAATGGCTTCGTGGCATCGATGCAAACATGCAACTCAATTGCTTCTTCATGTGGATTAACACTCACTGCAAATCTCAGTCCATGCTGATCTCTTGACTGTGAACTCTGCCGCTTACAGTTCTTCCAAACCAACGACCTACTACAAGTCTACAGTCAACTTCCAACTCAACACGACAACTCCACACGTCTAAACTCACAGTTTCACTACAGCAAAGCAAACTGCCCATCCGTCACATGAGCAACGCAGACCCACAGGCTGCTGAAGATACCCTTTCTTCTTTCTCCTCTGCATTTCAAACTGGAGTTTCAAATAAAAATTTTACCTAATACTCCATGGTCTGCCCAACTTCTGTACCTGGACCCTGACCAGTTAAATGAACTTGGCGGCCATCTCACTAATACGGTATAACATGCGTCCTTGGCTATCCCGTTCTTCATGCTTCACAGGCCCATGCCAGCGATACTCGGTGGGCTTTGTCTTCTCCAAGATTCCGCCCTCAACCTTTTGAAGGTAGCCAAGCGCTGAGATTTCCATCTCCATCACTGCATAGTCTTTCTGATGGTACTCACCTTTCAATCCATCAGGCGTCCAATCCATAAAGTATTGGGCACGATCCACAGCTTCCGCAGGTCCCAAACGCAGACCAAAGCGACCGGAATATCCATCTGGAAAAACCTCATTGCCCTTGTTCAACTCTTCCAACTGCTTGGGCGCTAAAGCGATCCAGAGCTTAAGTGACTCCATGTTCTGAAATACACACACTGCAACAGTCTCAATGCTCTTGACACGAAACAGTTAGAAAACAGCTGCGGAAACACGAGCAGGTGTTCTGTCCAAAACTCATACCCTCAAAAACTCTCAAGCAGCTCGCGGGTGAAAACATCACAAGACTGACCTAACGGATTTCTCTGTCGCTTTCAGCTTTATCTTTCTCAGCCACCGACCTTCTACACCTCTAGGTCACATATGATCAACGTTTCACTCTCGCAGCAAAACAAAACTCATTTGTTCATTTCTGTCCAGGCAACCAACCACAGGGTACTAAGACTGTTTCTACTGATGTCTCCTCACAAACAAACAAGCTAAGGCTCAGCAGTAACACTCAGTCCAACTTCTTTGAGTAGTTCTTCTTCCAAAGTAGCCTCTGGGATGTCGACTACGTCCATCAGCTCACTGTCTGAGACGCTACGCACATCATCACCAGAATTCGGTACTGCTTCTCCACACTCACTTGGAGATTTCGCTGCATCTACCGGAGGTAGTTCTCTCCTGATACATGCCACATCTTCTTCCACATCTATGAGAGTAGGCGCTGTGGCAGCATCAACGAGAGGTGCCCGACGTTTCCTGGTGGAGAAAGGTTGACTCTTACAGGACTTATCCTTCACCTTTGCAGCAGCCATCTTACTCTTTGGACGATCCAACTTTGTAGCCTTCTTGTATTGAAATTCCTTGGAGTGAGACATTCCAGCTCCACTTGAGGTTGGCTCCTCGTTCGAAAGTTCTTTCTGGTCTTCCCGAGTGGACATGGCAATCTGATATACTTTTGAACCGCTTGAGCAACACTTGGCACCATCAGCGACAGGCATGATCCCCACTTTCAATCATCTACAGCGCACTCCAAAACATAAAGTTTCATGCGTATTGGGCTCCAAAATTCAAATCTACCTTCAGATTGAGTAACACTGAAACGACAACTCAGAAAGTGCTCTTTACATACTCATTCCAGTCACTTGGTACACCTTTTCCTGTCACTCCTCCTCCATGGACCAACTGAGTTCAAGATCTAAGACATGCCTTAATTGTTTGCAAGAACCATGTACCTAACACCATCAGTTCCCAACCTTTGCACTTTGATCCAATACCTCAGTGCCCTTGGGTGTCAAACCTGGCAATCAGTTGTCCCACCGGATTATGCGAACCAGTTCTTCTCGTCCTCACCTTAGTGTGTTTCATCTCCAATTTTGCAGTAAATTACCTACTGTCACTTCATACTGCCGAAACGAATCTCCTACGTCCAGGAACGTCCCATCCATGCATACTTCTCCAGATACTCCAGCGTAGCCTTGCAATAGTGACCCTACGCTAGCAATACGTCACGCCATGACACAGACCCCTACCAGAATACTGCCAAGACCACATGGACACCTTCCAAAGACTACGCACCTACACAAGGTGGAAATAAAAAACTTGCTCTGACAGAATCCACTGTCCACACAAACTCAACTCCTCCGTCCAAGTCACAAGTGTCCTGCCCGGGGCTGACTAATCTTGTATGCTCTTCTACAGGTACCACTGTCGACAGTTTACATGGATCCACTTCTGTCCAGCCTACTAAGCACACACCCTGCCGATTCTTGCTCAACTTGCAAACGAATAGTCGTCCAAAAAACGATAGGTCCACGATCCTCATGATCCGTAGAAATCTATACAAAAAAACAGAGTCTCAAAGTCATCTGAACCAAACAGACTCCAACCAACTTCACACTCCCTAGTGACCTTATACTTTCAGATCATCACCTCCTGTGAAACAGGTGCACCTTAGTACGAGCTCATCTCTGCCTCTGCGTCCAGATCACGGAGCTCCAATATCCAAGATCCCAATCTCACCTTAGATGACGTCCTTAGCATCTTGTCACAAACAAGGGTCAGCGGAAGATGGTGTGGGTAGCCCTTTTCAGGGCTCCGCTACCATGTGAAAAACGTAAACCCAAGTACACCTCTCGTGTACCCAAATCAACGCTTTCGTTATCTCACTACGCCAGACGCAAACACCTACTGTGGTTGCGGCCCCGCAGTTACTTACTTCGCTGCAATGTCAAAATAAAGGAACTTGTTCCACCCTGACTCCTAAGTGCACGTCAGACTCCTTCTTTTCTCTCCAGACGCCACACACAACGGAACAGGTCAACAGGAACCAAGGCAGGCACACGGCCACAAACCAAAAGGTGTTTCAGTGTGGCTACTGTTTCAAATGCCCTAGGTGACACTGCAGTTCAGTTCGCTTCGGAACACTTGACACCACTCCCTTGAGCCGATGTCTCAACTGGGAAACTCGATTCCAGGTTTCCAATACACAACCTTCCCTCAAAGGTTGTTGAAACAATTCCAAACTGCTATGATATACAAATCACCTAGTCACAAAACGTCAGAAACATTTCCAAAAGTTCTCAAGTCAAACTGGTTCTCGTCTAAACGCAAATAACCAGCTAACCGGTGTTACTAGTCTCTACCAAACGTCTAGACTAGTTACACGGCTATTCAAGAACGAAATGATCCATTCAAATTCCTTTACAAAATTCTCTTGCAATACAGAACAACATGGGAACTCATGTTCCATCTCCAAAACAGTTCTTCACACAGAGATGTCTTCTCATAGCAAACCACCAAGGAGAGCAGAATGTTCTGCTCGACTTCTCAGCTAATATCCAGTCATCAGCAGTCATAGCGCTAAAGTAGTTCGCTTACTGCAATAACCAAACGTCAGCAATAAGTCACAAATTACAAAGGTCACAAGGTAGACTTATACCCAGAGGTCGAATACTATACGTAGGCATTGTCCTCACAATGCCGGAGTATCTCACATACTCGCAAGAGGTAATCAAAAGGCTTCACAAACATCTCAGATGTACGAAGCAACGTCAAGAATCGAAACGGATGTTCCAAAACCATCTCCGTCAGATTCACACAAGGAACCTCCGAGATCGATGAAACCATATCATCCCGACTCAACTGCATAGCGAATGCTTCTGAAAGCATTCGCCCACTGTCACAAAGCTAAATAAAGCTTCAAACTGTATTCAAAGTAGCTTGAACTCCGTGTAGATTCCCTCAGAGCCACAGGTCGATATTCCGGTGGAAGCGCTAATGGAGTCGAGCTGGATCCCAGTGTGGCTTGAGCTGAGGCATCAAGCTGGGTTGCATGGCTTGGCGGAAGTTGGGCCAGAATGCCTTTGACAGTGAGCGCAGCAGCTGACTGGTTGCAATCCCTGCTGAAAGTTGAAAGTTCTGCAAGGGATCGCCTGGCAACACTGAAGGCGACTATGCTATCAATGGCAGCCAAGTTTGGGTTGGACCACGGACAAGACGGTTGCTTGGATACCACAGCGAAGGAAGAGATAGATCGATGCTAACCGGCACCAAGTTTCGAGGTGCATTCACTCCATCTCTGATGAGAGTGGCCTTACTTTCACATGTGGCAGATCTGTCAACAACCGGTATATCATCTTGTTGACAAAGCCCTCTTTCATGCACCCTATTTGCAGTGGATGCTTTAGGACTTACAGGAAGAAATTTGCTGGCCATGTCTGTTAGGGTTTTGTACAGACATGTTCAAAACAAACGCAAATGATCAGTGTTGTGGCAGTCAAAGAAAACTGAGAAAAAATGTTCTTTTCTTCAGTGTTGTTTCATTGAATCTTGTCAGAAGCAGTGACAATGGATGATGTGTCATTTTTTCAAACATTTTCACTTGTTGTGCATTGATTTTTACGTTGAATCAAATGTCATGTAATGCAAGCGTCACTAAGGCAGTGACGAGAGGGAGTAAGAAGGGAAAAAAAAATCCCTGATTTCAGGGACAAGGATTGCATCGGGCTGAGTGCGGTGAGTTTCAAAAAATTGTTGTGTCGTTCCAGCTTTTTTACAATCCAGCGCGATGTTGGGCAAGTTGCAAAACTCATGACAGTTTGTATTGGTGAATCAGAGTGCAGAAAAGATTCACTTGTCTCCGCAAATCTTGAAACAGTTTGTTGACAAAGGATTCCAACAACATGGCACTGTTTGCATTTTCCTGCAACTATATTGCCGAGCTTAGCATCTTTAGGAGGCTGTTCAACGAGAGCTATGCCAATGTTGCAGCTGATATAGAGTCACAGGTGAAGCAGATCGAGTGCAGGAAGGATCCGAAGACTAAAACGAACAGTACCCTTCACCTTCAGAAGGCTTGAAGAGGGGCTTGAAGGGGGGGCTTCAAGGGGGGCTTCAAGCCCTTCTCAAGGGGGCTTGAAGGGGGCTTGAAGGGGGCTTCACCTTTGTGAAGCCTTCAAGGGCTTGAAGGGGGCTTCAAGGGAGCTTGAGAAGGGCTTCAAGGGGGCGCCAAGGGGGCTTCAAGGGGGGCTTCAAGCCCTTCTCAAGGGGGCTTGAAGGGGGCTTGAAGGGGGCTTCACCTTTGTGAAGCCTTCAAGGACTTGAAGGGGGCTTCAAGGCGGCTTGAGAAGGGCTTTAAGGGAGCTTTAAGGGGGCTTGAGAAGGGCTTGAAGGGGGCTTGAAGGTGAAGGCTTCGAAGGGGGCTTGAAGGGGGCTTGAGAAGGGCTTCAAGGAACCTTGAGAAGGGCTTCAAGGGGGCTTCAAGGGGGCTTGAGAAGGGTTTCAATGGGGCTTCAAGGTGAAGGGGGCTTCAAGGGGACTTGAAGGGGACTTCAGAAGGGCTTCAGGTTTTTTTTTTCCCTCCGGTTTGGCCGTTCGCACTAGGCACGGTCCTTACAATTGAGTAAGCGGTGAAAAGCATTCAGAAAAAGGACACGTGTGGTCCCAATACGCTGGCAAATCATCACATCAACCCAAATCAAACAACAAAAACGAAACAAAAAAACGCAACCAAAAACGACCCGCAAATCCCCAGCCAGATTTGCGTTTCGCCAATAAGCAAAACAGCGAAGCAACAAAGAACGGGGCCGGGCCCAAACAAAACCAAACCAAACATTCAGTGATTTGCCAAGGATATAGTAAGTCACTGTATCATCATCAAAAACATGCAAACTAATTAAGTGCTGCAGAGCAAAAAATATCGTGCGCGATCACCCAGAATCTCATCGCCAAAAATCCGTGGCTGTCGCTCCAGCTCTCTGATACTTCAGAAGGGCTTCAGGGCTTGAAGAGCTTTGAAGGGGGCTTCAAGGTGAAGAGGGTTTCAAGGCAGCTTGGTGGGGGCTTCAGAAGTACTTCAAAGGGCTTCAAGGGACTTCAGAAAGGTTTGAAGGGGTTTGAGCAAGGTTCGAAAGGTGCTTGAGAAAGGCTTGAAGCGGCTTGACAAGTTTTTGAGAAGGTTGCGCCGCCTGATCACTTGCGCATCAAACCGATCACTTGCTTGTTGAACCATAGATGATGCGAGGTCTTCAACCGAGGGGCCCGAATCGCACTACTGGAGAGGCCATTTTTGCGCGCCTTCTTTTTGTTACGTTTTGAAGACCAAAAAAGAGCCCCTTCTTTGTCATATTAAATCATATTGTTTTGCTCCAATTTCTATAGCCTTGAGGCCCTTGAGGCCTGCCTGGAAGCTTGCCTCGAAGCCTGCCCCGAGGTGTTTTGTTCTGATTTCCATGGTCTCGCGATGCTGGAGTTTGAGACTTGCATTGAGGCCTGCCTCTAACTTTGTTTCATCCTATTAATTTTGATTTTACTGCAATTTTCCATACCCTTGAGGCCTCGAGGCTTTCCTTGAGGCCGTCCCTTTGCGCCAGCTGCGGCCTAAAATTCTAGCAAGGCAGCACAGTTGTCAGCTACTTCAAGTTCATCCTTGCTGGGACTTCAGCAATAGTATTATATAGTTTCGAGTCCCCGTGAGCCTCGCTTTGTCCTTGTGCCAATAGGTTTCCCGTCCGAGGCGTGGCCTCGGCCAGGCCTCGCCGAGCCTCGAAGCGCCTCGATTGCAGGCTTTGGACTCTTTCATCAACATATTAGAAGGGAAAGATTGTCATCACGAAGACAAGCAAGGAAAAGAGGCTTCTTTTGGGTTCGTTTTTAGCACCTGAAACTGATATGATTTTTGGAGTCGGAGTTGGGGCCTCCCTTGTTTGAGGCCCTTGTTGCCAACTCGGTGTTGGTTTGTGTGACGTTGATGCGTTTCGCGCAGCTGAAGAAGGTGCTTGGGTGGGCTTAAAACCGGACCTCCAAGGAGGCACCGGATTCAACCTGTTGAGGGCCCAGTTTTGGACCCCCGTGCAAAGGAAACGTGTTTAAAAAAGGGGTCGGAAAGTGGACCCCCTTGAAATCAAAAGTGGTCCCCCCTGGAGGGTCCAGTTTTGGTCCCTTCATTGTGGCAAATCTGTTGAAATGTTTCTTTCAAGTTGAAGTTGATTTCACTAGCAACAGCTGCGGCTGGAATCTTGAACTGGGGAGGCCCATTTTTGCGCGCCTTCTTTTTGTTACGTTTTGAGGACCAAAAAAGGGCCCCTTCTTTGTCATATTAAATCATATTGTTTTGCTCCAATTTCCATAGCCTTGAGGCCCTCGAGGCCTGCCTGGAAGCTTGCCTCGAAGCCTGCCCCGAGGTGTTTTGTTCTGATTTCCATGGTCTCGCGATGCTGGAGTTTGAGACTTGCATTGAGGCCTGCCTCTAACTTTGTTTCATCCTATAAATTTTGATTTTGCTGCAATTTTCCATACCCTTGAGGCCTCGAGGCTTTCCTTGAGGCCGTCCCTTTGCGCCAGCTGCGGCCTAAAATTCTAGCAAGGCAGCACAGTTGTCAGCTACTTCAAGTTCATCCTTGCTGGGACTTCAGCAATAGTATTATATAGTTTCGAGTCCCCGTGAGCCTCGCTTTGTCCTTGTGCCAATAGGTTTCCCGTCCGAGGCGTGGCCTCGGCCAGGTCTTGTCGAGCCTCGAAGCGCCTCGATTGCAGGCTTTGGACTCTTTCATCAACATATTAGAAGGGAAAGATTGTCATCACGAAGACAAGCAAGGAAAAGAGGCTTCTTTTGGGTTCGTTTTTAGCACCTGAAACTGATATGATTTTTGGAGTCGGAGTTGGGGCCTCCCTTGTTTGAGGCCCTTGTTGCCAACTCGGTGTTGGTTTGTGTGACGTTGATGCGTTTCGCGCAGCTGAAGAAGGTGCTTGGGTGGGCTTAAAACCGGACCTCCAAGGAGGCACCGGATTCAACCTGTTGAGGGCCCAGTTTTGGACCCCCGTGCAAAGGAAACGTGTTTAAAAAAGGGGTCGGAAAGTGGACCCCCTTGAAATCAAAAGTGGTCCCCCCTGGAGGGTCCAGTTTTGGTCCCTTCATTGTGGCAAATCTGTTGAAATGTTTCTTTCAAGTTGAAGTTGATTTCACTAGCAACAGCTGCGGCTGGAATCTTGAACTGGGGAGGCCCATTTTTGCGCGCCTTCTTTTTGTTACGTTTTGAGGACCAAAAAAGGGCCCCTTCTTTGTCATATTAAATCATATTGTTTTGCTCCAATTTCCATAGCCTTGAGGCCCTCGAGGCCTGCCTGGAAGCTTGCCTCGAAGCCTGCCCCGAGGTGTTTTGTTCTGATTTCCATGGTCTCGCGATGCTGGAGTTTGAGACTTGCATTGAGGCCTGCCTCTAACTTTGTTTCATCCTATAAATTTTGATTTTGCTGCAATTTTCCATACCCTTGAGGCCTCGAGGCTTTCCTTGAGGCCGTCCCTTTGCGCCAGCTGCGGCCTAAAATTCTAGCAAGGCAGCACAGTTGTCAGCTACTTCAAGTTCATCCTTGCTGGGACTTCAGCAATAGTATTATATAGTTTCGAGTCCCCGTGAGCCTCGCTTTGTCCTTGTGCCAATAGGTTTCCCGTCCGAGGCGTGGCCTCGGCCAGGCCTCGCCGAGCCTCGAAGCGCCTCGATTGCAGGCTTTGGACTCTTTCATCAACATATTAGAAGGGAAAGATTGTCATCACGAAGACAAGCAAGGAAAAGAGGCTTCTTTTGGGTTCGTTTTTAGCACCTGAAACTGATATGATTTTTGGAGTCGGAGTTGGGGCCTCCCTTGTTTGAGGCCCTTGTTGCCAACTCGGTGTTGGTTTGTGTGACGTTGATGCGTTTCGCGCAGCTGAAGAAGGTGCTTGGGTGGGCTTAAAACCGGACCTCCAAGGAGGCACCGGATTCAACCTGTTGAGGGCCCAGTTTTGGACCCCCGTGCAAAGGAAACGTGTTTAAAAAAGGGGTCGGAAAGTGGACCCCCTTGAAATCAAAAGTGGTCCCCCCTGGAGGGTCCAGTTTTGGTCCCTTCATTGTGGCAAATCTGTTGAAATGTTTCTTTCAAGTTGAAGTTGATTTCACTAGCAACAGCTGCGGCTGGAATCTTGAACTGGGGAGGCCCATTTTTGCGCGCCTTCTTTTTGTTACGTTTTGAGGACCAAAAAAGGGCCCCTTCTTTGTCATATTAAATCATATTGTTTTGCTCCAATTTCCATAGCCTTGAGGCCCTCGAGGCCTGCCTGGAAGCTTGCCTCGAAGCCTGCCCCGAGGTGTTTTGTTCTGATTTCCATGGTCTCGCGATGCTGGAGTTTGAGACTTGCATTGAGGCCTGCCTCTAACTTTGTTTCATCCTATAAATTTTGATTTTGCTGCAATTTTCCATACCCTTGAGGCCTCGAGGCTTTCCTTGAGGCCGTCCCTTTGCGCCAGCTGCGGCCTAAAATTCTAGCAAGGCAGCACAGTTGTCAGCTACTTCAAGTTCATCCTTGCTGGGACTTCAGCAATAGTATTATATAGTTTCGAGTCCCCGTGAGCCTCGCTTTGTCCTTGTGCCAATAGGTTTCCCGTCCGAGGCGTGGCCTCGGCCAGGCCTCGCCGAGCCTCGAAGCGCCTCGATTGCAGGCTTTGGACTCTTTCATCAACATATTAGAAGGGAAAGATTGTCATCACGAAGACAAGCAAGGAAAAGAGGCTTCTTTTGGGTTCGTTTTTAGCACCTGAAATTGATATGATTTTTGGAGTCGGAGTTGGGGCCTCCCTTGTAGTAGCCGTCCAAAGGCACTTCGTGTGGGTGGAGCTAGGTCACTGATTTGGTCCGCCAAGGCTTTTGCAGCAACAGTTTCTTTGGTGTACACTATTGCATAGAAATCACTGAGCTCGCAGCTGAGGGCAATTAGCAAAACCGCCAAAGAACGCGTCTTGCTGGCACCAAAAACGCCTGCGATGCACAGATCAGAACGGCCAGTGAGGATCGCCAGGAGCAATGCTACTGCAACAGTAAGGACGTGCCCATCCCCATGCGCAGCCAATGGGAGCAGGTTGTCGCGCATATATTCATCATGCGGGCCTGGGATGGCAACTCCAATAGGTGTCAGTAATCGACAGAGCACTCGGACCAAAGTGTCCGTTAGCTTCGTTCGGCGTTCACTCATCAATCTTCGCACTGGGATGTTGGGCTGCAAGATGCCCATCGTCAGCGGGAGTCGTGCCGGATTTGCCTGTGCGAAAACCAGCAATTCACATCTGCTTCGCGTGTCACCAAGGAAAGCCATTTCTTCCATCACAACCGAAAAGCTTGCATGAAAGACAATGGGCTTCGGCCAATCTTGTTCGGGGTCAAAGTATTCCACTTCCGCTGGCTGTTGCACTAGGAGGCGGCCACAAAATGCAAACGCAACCGACTTGGAGACCAGGACTAGCTCAAGGGATTTCGGGGCAATTCGACGGTATGCACGGGAGTCCGCGGACCGACTCGTACCTTGCATTACTTTTTCTTGGACTAGGAAGATGGCACAGCGACGCGGGCCCTCTGGGAGCTGGAAACGCCCAAACAGGGCTCTTCCTGCCATCACATTGGCAGGTCATGACAAAAAACTGTGAAACTCTTGGTTCTTTTCCATTCCAAAACATCTGCAACTGACATGGTTTCCAAAAAAAACGTTTACCGTTTGATTTTCCCCGATTCTTTGAACCCTTCTTTCATGGCATTCAAAATCCCTCTGCCTAAAACTGGACTGTATAAAGCCTTAAAGCTGTTTTCCCAAAATGAACTTCGTTCAACGCTGCATGTTCCGGACAGTCGCACTGACTAAATCTCCTTTCTAAGCTCGTCACAAAAGCTCCGGACGTTGAAACGAAACGTAGCTGCTTGCCAATTGGTAGACAGCTCTTTCCGATCAAACCAGTTTTGCACAGTCGTACTGTTTCTGAGAAAATTAAACCACTCCTTTCAAGAGTCTTGTGAGTAAGTTCACGGTCCCAAATCTGGTTGTGCTTCGGCAGTTCGAATGACGCTTGGTCACCCAGGCTAAGATAAAACGAAGCGGACGACATGACTATCTTCCATGTCTCAGTCTCACCAACTCCTGCATGGAAATTCCGAAGAGGGGACCCACTTGAACATGGTGTGGAAACATGTACATGAACCAACAAACCTTCCGTTTTCTGTTGTTCTACAAAATCCCGCACTCTTCGTTGAACCCCAAGCAACTCCATGTTTGATGAAACTCCCAAATACCTAAAACCCGAGGTGGAACATGCCCTTTTCAAAGCTGAATCCTTGTCGCAACAGACTTCAAGGAATGCATAGTATGCAGTTCTTTTGGGCATGGCCTCAACAAACAGTTCTGCCAAATCTTGCACAGAAAAACCAACTCTGTCAATTCCAAGGGTACTGCGGTGTCGATAAAAGTCCTTTGAAGGCAAACATTTTGTGAAAAGGTCTGCAACGTTCTCAACCCCTTGTTTATGAATCAGAGTAATTTCCTCACTCTTCAGTTTGTCTCGCAACCATTCCAACCTAATTTCTATGTGTCTGGACCGTTTTGGTAAATCTATTCCCTGAACCAACTGAATTGCTGAGCTGCTGTCGCTTTCCATGACAATTGGAACAATCTCACCTTCGTGTTGCCATCCCAAACCAGACACAACCCTTTGAATGAGTCTGGACAGTGCTACGCTCTCTTGGCTAACCAACTGTAACGCGTACAATTCTGACTCACAGCTGCTAAGAGCCGTACTTTGCTGTTGTCTGGCTAAGGTCCGAACAACACCGTTCTAAAATGTCACAACCCCGCCTGTGACACCCCGCCTCGAGTTGAACCTCCAAGGTCCATGCGATGCATCACTGAAGCTGTGCACCATCAAGCTGCCAGGTGAGTGACCTTCGGCAGTCAAAGCATCCGAACTCTCTGATGGAAGCCGCAACGTGACATTCATGTCGTTTCTCAAGAATCTCAAAAGACCTCGAAGTGCTGCTTCCGTTCCCTGACATGGTGACTGCTGTTGGGTTCCTAACAGTGACATGTAAAGCTTGAGGTCATGACGTGACTGGCACATCCACATAATTTTCCCTACAGCTCTGCGAAAACGTTGGTATCCTTCAGTTGAAAGTGGCTTCATCGCCTCTTTGTCTGAAACTGTTTTCTCCAAGTGTTCAGCAATGTTGGGTGCTGCATCTGAACCTTTTGAAATACCAAACTCCTTGAAAGTTGAATCCAAATAAGACGGATTTCCCAAAATGTGAATAGCTGACTCTTCTGGGTTTCTGAACAGTGTCCTACCAATGAAACTGAGTTGTCCACCTGCCAAGTGTGAAGGTAAAATTCTGCCTGTCGTTTTCGTTGGAACAACTTTTGAAATTGCATCGCAAATGACAGATTCCGTTCTTTCACAAGACGTTGCCAGCAAAATGTCATCTACGTACACTAACAACATGGCAATTCCCAGTTCATTCCCCTTTGAGTCCAAAACCTTTCCTTGGTAAAAACATGGCTCCAAAGTGTCACTCCACAACCCTTGTCCTTGAATGGTTCCTGCAAGAAGACGAAGCCAAGCTAAGGAGGCGTCTCTCAGCCCGTTCAGGGCTCTCTTCAACTTCAAAAAGGCAACTGAGCCGTCACACAGACTCACTGAAAGCGGCAATCGTAGCAGAAAGATCTGATCCTCGAGGGGACTGTGCATAAAGGCATGGGAGATGTCCAACGATCTCAAGAAAAGATTCAGCGTGGCACAGAGAATCAACATCAGGTGCAAAGACTCACAAGATGGTGTAGGGCTTGAATACCCCATCTTTCTAGCACTGGTTCCACGAGCTAGGTCTTTGGCGACAATGCGACATCTGACTCTGATTGCTGATTTAAACGCACAAACCCAACGAGCTCCAATGACCCTGGCCGACTTGTTGACCTTCTGAACTGCCTTAGCTTCTGCTTCGCTCAGCAGATCTCCAGTCTGACAAGCTTCTAAATTGTTGACTTCTTCCTGCATTCCTTCAAAACCCAAATTGGTGTCCAAGGACTCCAACGTTTGATCATCGATGATGGTGTCTGGTTTCCAAACTCTCACCTTACCACCACCAAGTCTCACAGTAACACTTTCATGCTTAGTGTCAGGTCGAAACTGAATGGCAGAAACTGTTTCATCACTGGAAAATACTTCTGGTGAAGTAATCCGTTGAAACCCATTTTCATCTGTTTCTCCTAGATGTTGCAAAGGCTGACATGACATCGAACAACACCATTCTGGTTCCTGATGAACAAACAAACTGTGCATCATCGGATCTTCCCGAATTTGCTTTTTTAAATCTGAAACATCAACATCTGCCGTGCGTTTCCGATCATCCCCAACACTTGACGAATCCATGTCGCCCACCGGAGTGGGGCTTCCAAGTCCAACCTCTGGCATGTTTGTATCACCATCCACATCAACCCTAGTGTCCAATTCCTGTCCTTGAGTTGGAGTACCACCATCAACAGGTGCATCTACAAACCTCTCTGGTGTGGATGGCGAATGCATTTCCGTTGAGGCACCAGGTGAAGAGACTGGCTCTGGGCTATTCTGTGCTTCAAAAGCCTTCCGACGACGTTTGCACTCAGCGTTGTGACGGCTGCCAGGTGCATCCATCCCACTTTCACAAGCAGGACAACGTCTTGTTTTCTGAAAGACCCTGGAACTCTCCGAAAATGAAACACGTTGACCCTTTTGTGAATCTGGTGACTCAACCTGTTTCCCCATGCCCCCACTTAAACTGGATTTCGGTGCAACTCCTACAGGACCTGATGAAACCTGTTGCCTTGAAGATGATCCCATTGGTTCTCTTTCTAAAACCTGTTCGTCCCCATCTTCAGGTGGTTTTATTTCATCCTGAGGTCCAGACTCAGCTGCTACAATCCGTTTTCGTTCGGGGGATTCTCCAGTCTGATACAAAAACTCACTGCACAACTCCAAATCCCATTTCAAAGGTTCTACAACTCGCACATTCCTAGCTGTAAATCGAATCAAGGTGAGAACTCCATCCAAACGTACCTTCCCTTGCACAACTGGTCCATGAGAGGTCCCACAATGTAAAAAGGCTGCTTCAATCAGTCTCGTTTCGTTTGGAACTCTCTGTTTCACTGAATCTGGTAACTCAGCCATGACAGTTGTACAAAACAAAGAAGATGTTGGTTTGGACAGTCTCCTACCACATGCATTTTGCAAGAGGACTAAGGTCGGTACCTGGTGTCTTACTGAAATGGTTATGGCACAGCGACAGGTATGTGAGGGCGGTCTGAACCGGCTCATGCGCAAACTTGATGTCAACTCCACACTTCGACATGTCTGCTCTCAAGATTGAAAGACTCTCCTTCAACCTTCTGACACATCTCTCAGCACCTCCTGTCGACTGGTGTTGCTGCGGATTGGATCGGCGGACAGCGAAAGAAAACTGAGATCCTGATTTTGTGAAGAGTTCTCCAACAGCTTGCATTCGCGACGTGTTGCGACTGTGTATTTGGTAGGTAAAGCTTTCTGGCTGAGTCCGCTTTGACTCTTGCCCGGTTCTTCCCTTCTGGTTTCCTCCCCGGTATCTCCCCGTTGTACATACCGCGTTCTTGCTGCGCCTTACCTTTTGCGTAGCTGACACGCTAGCCTTACGCTCTTGACGGAAGTTATCTAACTCCGTACTCGGAAGTTGTGACATACTTCACAACTCACTGTCAATACAAAACAACAACACAATCTGAAAGGTGGTGTTTTTGTTGTTGACTGCTTTCTGCTTGTATAAACAGAAACCTTGTGGTGTGAACCTTTTCTTGTTTCCCGGTTTTTGGAAACTCTCGATTGGTAATGTTTACTATGTTCCACAACATTTAGTGGACCAAGTTTTGGGTTGGAGCAAATTTTTTAGGGTATGGGTGCGGCCAAGCCCAGTCTTCACGAAGACTCATGGAGCGTGACCAGGTGAGAGAGAGGATTTGGCAACATTTGGTATCAAAGGGTTTGACCGGCAAGAAACTGGCAGTTTTTCAAACATGTGAAGCTGACGACATTGCAGGACAAGTCTGTAGGGATCTTGGGATTATTCTTGAACAGTCTTTTGTTGATTTGGTGGCAGAGTGGATTGCCGATGCACGACGTCTGGAGCCCATTCAGAAACGTTTGCGTGGAGAACATGTTCAGGATCCCTTGCATGATCAGTTTCTGCATGAGCGTTGTCTAGGACCACAGAATGATGTTACTGTCAATGCACGTGTTGCCAGTTTTTCAGATTTGCCTGGTGGAGATGTGAGACCTTCACGTCGTGCTTTACGTTTGGAAGGTGAGGCAGGTGCTAGGGCGCAGAAGGAGAATGACCAGAAGGAGTTCTGGTCAAGAGAGCTCTACAAGGAGTTGCGCCGCATGGATGCACCGGCCTTAGAAGAGCTTGAGCACTGTGTTGATGAGAAGCATATTCATTTGGCTATGGCTGGTCGCACAAGGTACAACACACTCAAAAGGTATATCAAGGTCTGGAGATCCTTTTTCCAATGGGTTATTGCTGTCAAGGGTGCAGGGGTATACCCAGAAGTTGGAGACTTGGTCGAATTCATCTTTTCGCGTTATGAGGAGCCTTGTGGGCCTACTGTGCCCCCTTTGATTGTCAAAGCAGTAACATGGATGGAACGTACAGCCTGTATTGATCCACGTCGTAGGATGGGAGAGTCACAGGTGGTTGCTTCTGTTAGGGACTATATAGTTGAGATGTTGTCCAAAGACAAGCCGCCTACAAAACGGGCTCCACGGTATCCTGCAGTCTTCATGGAGGCTTATGAGCATATGGTGGAGGATGAGTCTAGGCGCTTGGGATACAGAGTTGTGGCATGGGTCAAACTGGTTAAGCTCTGGGGTTCGTTGAGATGGGATGACATACAAAAGATCAACCCGAAGGAGTTGAAATACTATGGTGGGCGGATGACTACCATGCTTCGAACCACAAAGACAACGGGACCGACAAAACGGGTCCAGGAGCTTCCAGTGTGCATATCTGAACATGCTTACATCTCAAGTCCCTTTTGGTTGAAGACTGGTTTTGATTTGATCAAACAACATGCAACGTTTGAGCGTGACTATTTGGTGCCAAAGTTGAACGACAACTGGAGTGGTTTCAGGCGCATCATGGCGGTCTACGGCGATATCACTGCCTACTCAGCGCAGGTTAGGAGGAAACTGGTGAGACCGGGACTGGACATTGCAGTCATACACCCGGTCATGTCCGCATTTTGGACGGAGCATTCAGAGAGGGCAACTCTCCCCACGGGGCTAGCACTCTTGCAAGCGCCGAAGGAGGAGAGAGACATGTTGGGCCGTTGGAAACCTGATGGTTCGGACACCTACGTCCGGATGTACAATGGTGTTGTGAGCAGGCTGCAGTTGAAGTTTGCACAAGTGGCCAGAAAGGATGACCGCACAAAGTTGCTGGATGAAAGGGACGTCATGGAGAGCGTCATGTCATGGCTACTGGAGCGTTGCGATGGTCTGAATGAGGAACAGACAGATAGGGTCTTGAAACATTTGGAGGACTCTCTGAACAGCCCGGTCCTGTCTGGTTGGACCGAGGTCGGAGGGGAGAATGAAGAGCAGAACATGGAGCCTGAGGCCAACTTGCAACCAGAGGCAGAGCATTTGGAAGGGCGTGCCGCCTTGGAGAATTCCACCTTGAAGGAGCCCAGGAAACCAATGTACGTAGTGGTTAACAACGGTGGCAAGTGCCGCAGGCTGCATAAGAGCTTGGGAGGTTGCTGGATGGGACGTGAGAAGAATTTCAAGTCGTCGGTGGATTTCTTTATTTTGCCTGACCCATGTGAGTACACCCATTACTGCAAGGTGTGTTGGCCAAAGACAGGCCCAGTTGCAGTGGACACAGACTCTGATTCATCGTCTTCAACATCAAGCTCCAAGAGTAGCAAAGGGTCCTCAGATTCAAACAGTGAATAGCGCTGTAGGTGTCACCCGGAAGATCAGATCCCAAAGGGACCGGACATCTGGTGACGGTGTGTGGGCTGGGCGAGCAAAGGAATGCATGAATGGACAGGTAAACGATTGCTAAGAGATCCGGAATGAAAGATCCCGGTGGCAAAATCTCAGGAGTGCATGCTTGTTAGCTCGGAAAGGGTCACTCCAGGTAGGTATTCAGGTAGTTTCATACATGTCAGCATTCCAAACTGAACCGGATTGTATGTTCAGAAGGGGGAGAAAACGGAACTTCTCCGTGGCAAGAGGCTCAGCTCACTAAGACGCGAGAAACGACTTCAGATCCATTTCATTGTGCAATCACATTCACTTTTGCATTTGTAATTTTGGGGACTGCTGGAGTTTGGATTTTCCTGGAGACGGATGTCATTGCTTTGATGTTTTTCGTTTTCATATTTTGTCCACACAGTTTCACAACGTTTCATCCTGCCCTTGACCTGCATAGCAGTGACCATGGCAGCAATTGGACCAGTGGCGATGGACGAGGCCCTCAAGAAGGGCAGTTCAGATCTGAGATTCACCCTTTCCAGGTATGACGTGACTGATCAGTTGCAAGCTGCCTTCTTTAACAATGGAATCACCACAGTTCAGAAGTTCTCGAGCTTTTTCAGGTCTGAAGCCGATTTGATTGATGTGCTTAGGGACTCATTCAACACAGATGCGGCGCAGGGCTTGGAGGCGAGATCGCAGGTTGCTTCAGTGATTTGTTCATGGAGGGAGACGCAGACAAAGCAGAAAAGGCAAGCAGAGGTTGAGGCAGAGATGGACACCAGAGAGTGGACAAAGCCGATACCTACAGGTGATTACATAAACCTGAGGACTGCGTTCATGAGAGTTTATGGAAAAGTAGAAGACCGAGTAACACCCTCCAAAGAATATTTGGAAAAGAAGTTGCAAGAGCTTGAGAATGGGGAATTCCGTGCAGAGAATCTTTCAGAGGTGGTTTCAAAGGATGAGGTGGATCCTGACGTCATGATCCCAGTCTTCGACTCCAAAGGGAGTTTGTCAGTGAAACGTGGGACCACAACAGTTTCTCTGCCTACAGGTCCCGAGCAGCTGCGTAGACGTCTTTCAGTGATGTTACATGCAATCCTCATGCTAGCCCTGAAACACACCAACCGTGAAGAAATACAGGATGTGACGCGTGACTTGTTCGAGCGCTACAAGGACTACCTGCTTGGAGACTATGTTTGGGGCCTAAGTTCGACTGACCTGCAGGGAAACCAGATACAAACACCTCCATGGAGTTTGGTCCTCAGTTACGAACAAGCGATACGCAAACGGGCCTATACTTTGATGATCACAGAGCATGTCAGACTGGGTACAGCACTAGAAATGGCATGGAAGTGCCCCACAACAAAAGAGCGGCATTTCATCACACCGCTTGCTCTCTACAGCAAACGTTCCTATCCCAGTTCAAGTTGGGGTGATTGGAACCCGAAAGGCAAAGGCAAGACTGGGAAGGGGCAGAGTCAGAAGGGCAAGTCAAAAGGCAAAGGAGCAGGTACGACACCAGAGGGCACCAAGATATGCTTTCGGTTCAATCAGGGGAAGTGCAGTTACCAGAAGTGCAAGTTCTCACATGTTTGCAATCGTTGTTTCAAAAAGGGTCACAATGCGCTGAACTGCAAGGACGACAAACCTGCGCCCGACACAACAGGCGCACACTGACAAAGGGATGGCGATGCAACTCACAAGGAGCATCAACCTTCGAAGAAGATTTGCAAGGTGCTCTATGTTTTTTCTGGAAAACCCAGGAAGAATTCAGTTTCATCATGGCTGCATAAGTTGTCGAAACAATTTCATGTGGCAGTGGAGGTGGAGATGATAGACATACAGGTCAGGCCATATCACGACCTGACAAGTCCGAAGGTCCAACAAAACTTGCTAAGCAAGATTGCGAGTGGACGTTATTTTGCAGTGCTTTTCAGCCCTCCATGCAGTACTTTCACACGTGTGGTTTGGGCAAACCGAAAGGGGCCGAGACCTGTCAGGTCTTATACAATGCCAAGAGGCTTCAACAGGATGACATGGGCAGAGAGGAAACGAGCCAACTGGGGTAACACTATGACTGACTTTACATACGAGGGATTCAAGATACAGGTTATAGATGTTGGTGGAATTGCAATTTTTGAGAACCCAGAAGATCTGGGTGCAGTCAAGCATGGCGAGCATAGAGGTGTTAGACCTGCTAGCATGTGGCAATGGGAACAGTTTCAACAGTTGTTGCGCCATCAACAGGTTGCGACGGTGGCATTTTATCAACAAGACTTTGGTACAGAGTATCTGAAGCCAACCAGGCTGATGCTGGGAAACCTTGAAGCACGACATGACTCCTTTTACCAAGGTCCTCCTCACTTCAATGACCAAGGTTTCTATGAAGGGCCGCTACAGCAACGGGAGTCAGCCACACGCCTGGTGGGAACCTCGAGTGCGGGATTTGCAACAACAGGAACAGAACAATGGCCCTCAGAGATGTGCCGTTGGATTGCAGTTTCAATTTTACAACAGTTTGTGCAGAAGCATGCAGTTCATCATGTCCTCGCTGTCGAAGGGGGTGCAATACAAACACCCTCGGACAAGATGGGGGGCCCAATGCAAGTGGAGAAGTCAGAATACCCCATCCTCCAGCCCGATGGCCCAAAAACGGCTGGAGGGAGGGGCAAACCACGACAATGTCAACCACCTGGGAAAGAAAGACAGTTTCATGACGGTGCAGGGCTGTCATCTATGGGCAGGTGGGACGTGGAACAACGAATTTGGTGCGAGGATCCGTTTTGGACAGAACTGCGTGGGGAGACAATGAAGTTGATCTCACAACACCTCCCAGACAGCTTGAGTCTGGACAGGGCTTGCTTTGAGATGGCAGTTAAGGGTGAAGAAGGTTGTGGTATTGTCAAAAATGAGGCCCTCAAACAGAGGATCAGAGACCTGTGGATAACCTTGCTGCGGAAACATGGCAGCCAACAGGAGGACCTGGGCCACAAAGCGGCAGGGCAACCGTTTTTCCTTCGGCTCATGAAAGAGCTGCTGGCCTTCGCAGGCGATGCTGACCGGGAATTTCTACTACAAGGCGAGTCTGGCTTCCCGGTTGGGGTAATTAACCCATTGCCTCGTACTCCACACATTTACGAGGAGCAGACCAGCTGGAAGCTTGAAGACGATCCACAGATGTTGGAGGAGGTTTGGAGATCCAACTACCAATCGGTGGAACAACATGTTGACTTTGTGCGAGAGCACTTCAATGAGGAGTGCGCAGAGGGGCTCATGGAGCGCTTGACCCTGGACGAAGCAAAGGCCCAGTATGGGGATAGGATCGCAGTTTCTTCACTGGCAGTCCTGGTGGAAGACCAACACCAGGGCAAACGCAGGGTGATCCACGATGCCACCCACGGCACCAAGGTCAACAACAGGATCAAGTGCCGAGACAAGGTCCGAAGCCCGAGCGCAAGAGAAAAGCAATACCTGCTGGCCTACTTTCAGAAGAAGCGTTGCACTGTGGTCAGCTTGGTGGGCGATATCAGCAAAGCTCACCGGAGGTTTCTGCATGCGCCGGAGGAGAGAGGTTTGTTGGCCTGTCGCATTTTGCCGACAGATGACCACATCTACATCAACCGAGTTGGGACCTTCGGGCTGGCTTGCGCTAGCTATTGGAGGTCTAGGATAGCAGGCTGCGGGGTGCGGCTGGTACATGAGCTTTTGGGGCCCAGCATGCCGATCGAGTTGCTGATATTTGCAGACGATGTTGAATCACTGGCAACAGATGCGGGAGGCCGCAGAGGCATTACTCTGTCATACTTGTTCCTGTCTGCCTTGGGGTTCCCGTTTAAGTGGGCGAAGCAACGTGGTGGCATGCGGGTGGAATGGATAGGGCTCTTCACTGACTATCCTACGTATCGGCTTGGTTTATCCCCAAAGAGGGCTAGCTGGATGCATGGTTGGGTGCTGGACTTGGCCAAAAAGGGAACAACCACGGCCAAGGACTTCGAGCAAGGCCTGGGCAGGCTGGGCTTCTCAGCTTTGGCCCTGGTCTGGGAAAGACCCTTTCTTGGACCTTTATACAGTTGGTCTGCAGCAGTCAGGGGAAAGAAAGGGGTGCTCCAAATACCAGCAATGTTGCGTGCGATACTTCTTTTCCTTGCCTCACGCTTTGAGGAGGGGGGAGAGCTTCAAGAAGCGCCGCCCTTGTCCGATGATGGGGAAAAGCCGGAGCACTTGCGGTTTTACACTGATGCCAAAGCGACAGACACAGGAGCATGGGTTGGAGGCTTCAAGCAGGATGCATCTGGCCGGGTCGTGCAGTGGTTTTCGGAGGAGATCAAAGCTGATTGGGCAGACTGGCTCCTTTACAAAAAGGACCCGAAGAGGGTCATAGCAACGTTGGAACTGTTAGCAAGCCTCATTGCAGTAAAACTCTGGATGCCTGAGGACAGCAGGAACTTGCAGGCGACTTGCTGGCTGCGCGGTATGACTGACAACCTGGCCAACACGTTTGCAGTTTCGAAGTGGATGTCAACAAAATTTCCACTGACTATTTTTGTCATGGAACTTTCTGAGAGCTTGCGGAATGGCAGATGTTTTCTAAAGCTGGACTGGGTTCCCCGGGAGGCCAATCAGATGGCAGACGACTTGACTAATTTGAAGTTTGACTGCTTTGACATGCAAAGCAGGGTGCGTTGGGATCCCAAACAACAACAATGGTGCGTGCTTGACAAGTTCATGAAGCATGCGAAGGAGTTCCACGAGGAGCTGAAACAGAAAAGGGCCGAAGTGCGTCCACAGTTGCCCAAGAAGCGCAAAAAGGAGAAATCCTTAGGGCCTTGGTGAAAGGCGATGTGGCCGACCTCGGAATGAGGCATAACAAAAGGCTCGGAGGCCACACCGGTTTTTAGTGTGGACAGTCAGACCCCTTTTGGTTGTGGTAGCCAAACTCAGAGCAAATAAAGGAAAGAGAAAAAAGGGGAGCGCTTCAGCTTGAGATCAGCATTTCACATGTGGACCGTTTTGCACTTCGTATATATGCACTTTTTCATATATTATTTATACGTATACCGTGGCGATAGCCTCACGCTAGGGAATAGATATCTTATTAGGTTTTTTGGCGTGGCGAACGTTTTTTTATCGGCGAGAGACGTTGAAATGTTTGTCAACGTTTTGGGAGGGTTTTGGGAGGGAAATGCCTACCTAACTAGTACGCATTCGCGACGTGTTGCGACTGTGTATTTGGTAGGTAAAGCTTTCTGGCTGAGTCCGGTTTGACTCTTGCCCGGTTCTTCCCTTCTGGTTTCCTCCCCGGTATCTCCCCGTTGTACATACCGCGTTCTTGCTGCGCCTTACCTTTTGCGTAGCTGACACGCTAGCCTTACGCTCTTGACGGAAGTTATCTAACTCCGTACTCGGAAGTTGTGACATACTTCACAACTCACTGTCAATACAAAACAACAACACAATCTGAAAGGTGGTGTTTTTGTTGTTGACTGCTTTCTGCTTGTATAAACAGAAACCTTGTGGTGTGAACCTTTTCTTGTTTCCCGGTTTTTGGAAACTCTCGATTGGTAATGTTTACTATGTTCCACAACATTTAGTGGACCAAGTTTTGGGTTGGAGCAAATTTTTTAGCCCACCCACCCACACCATAGGGGGGCATAACAAAAGGCTCGGAGGCCACACCGGTTTTTAGTGTGGACAGTCAGACCCCTTTTGGTTGTGGTAGCCAAACTCAGAGCAAATAAAGGAAAGAGAAAAAAGGGGAGCGCTTCAGCTTGAGATCAGCATTTCACATGTGGACCGTTTTGCACTTCGTATATATGCACTTTTTCATATATTATTTATACGTATACCGTGGCGATAGCCTCACGCTAGGGAATAGATATCTTATTAGGTTTTTTGGCGTGGCGAACGTTTTTTTATCGGCGAGAGACGTTGAAATGTTTGTCAACGTTTTGGGAGGGTTTTGGGAGGGAAATGCCTACCTAACTAGTACTCTCTGCATCCGTGTGTATCAAAACTGAAGTGCTTGTTGATGAAATTCCACACTGCTGCAAGTACTGGTTGATCTGAGAGTAGATTGAATTCTTATCTTCCCCAATGACGATGTAGCCCACATTGTTTGTGGCCAATTCCACAACAACCAAAATCTTAAGGTTCTCCTGGTTCTCCATGTGGTCAAGAACTTCCCCTTCCTTTTTGAGCCAACAGAAATCCGCCTGAAACTCAGTCGACAAACCTTTGGCTGTTCTGCGGCGGTGCTGAAAGTTGAATGCCCTCTGGCGCACTCACTGCAGGCTGGGTGATGGGGAGTATGACCCTGTCGTTTATGTGTGGAAATATCCGGTATTTTTGGCTGGTGAGCGAGGAAAGCTTCTGGCTTTGTGCATATTTGGATGAACGAGATGAAGTGGTAGAGTGTGCGAGTTCTGCTTTGGTGGGGCGTGCATATTCTGCTTTGGAGAATTCAATGCTGGCATTCTTTGAGGAAGCAATTTGGAATTCGTGACTCCGGTCACCGGAAGAATGCTCGGGTGAGACTACATCAATTGGCCCGACCAATTGAGGTAGTGTCATCTTAGTGTTCAGAATTTTGTTTGGATATTGCATTGATATAACATTCGTGGATGCGGTGAGACTGGTATCTGTTGGGATCTGTTTTATGGTAACCATGAATATTTGTAAATAGATGCGAAGCCTGGAGCACTTTTCGGACATGTCTTGATGACATTGAGGAGTTCAGGATTGAGCTGAGAACGTTTGCATGCATTTGGAATCAATCTGGATTGAGGACGTTTGAATGCATGAGTGCATTTGAAGTAATTCAAGAATGTGAACATTTGAATGCAAGTGGAATCGTATGCATAGAAAGTGTTTATGAATTCAAAGAACCTGGAATGGAGTTTCCAGAAACCCACAGAATTTTTCAGCGAAAGTTGCGTTCTGTGAAATTTACTTTTATGGGAAACTTTCATAGAAAGTTTCCGCACTGTGACGAACCGATTTGAACTTTGAACTTTGGACTAAACTGAGTTTAGAGTGGCTGCTTGTTAGTAGTTGTGTGTGTAACTGTGAATAGTCGACACGTCGTTTTGAGTTTGTTGGTTGACAGGTTAACATCGAGACGGTGGTTGCCGATGTCCCTCAATGATGACAACAGACCGAGCACCCGTCATCATAGTGAGATGACAAAAATGGGTTGCCGGTCGTCTGAGGGGGCATCAGCGACCGCAGTGTCGATGTTGACTATCACTGGTTAGTTGAAGAGAGTTTTTGAGAAAGATCTTCGGATCTTGAACGTTTAAACAATGGTTGCAGTCAAGCTGTATGGTTGCTTTTGGCTCAAAGCCAAGGAAACTGCAAAGAAGTAGTCTGAGACAGTCACGTGGTTTAGTCCATCTTGTTTGTCTTGCTTGTTGCTTTGGTTCGTGTGTTTTTTGTTGCTACAGCACCTCTGAGAGAGCGTCCAAAAGGGTTGAGCTGCTCCGAACCTGAGAGCTTGTGTGTAGGAACCGCGTTTGCGTAAACTTCGCTGTGCGTAGGTTGTAGGAACTGCATCTAGGTGTAGGTCCTGGGATTTACGTAGAAAGGATTTTTGAACCAACTTGGGTTTGAATTTTCCGCATGGTAGCGGAGCTGCCAACGTGCAGCATCCGTTGTAGTCAAGTATCCTTGCAGTAGTGTAGTTGCAATGTCTGGATCTAGTGGTTTTGGTAGACGCGGAGACGCTAGGAGGCGTAGGCGTAGTGTAGAACCTGAAACAGAAAGGTTTCGCGGAGATGATCCTTTGCAAAGAGATGATGCTTGGAGAGACTGGTTGAATAACCATGCAAGGCAACGCGATGAAAGACTTCCAGGTCCCTTTGTCACAAGCGTAAGCAGGGAGCCAATGAGTCCAACTCAAGCAATGGAGGGAGGTTTGCAGCCCCCAGGTTTGGGTAATTCTGATGGAGGTGCACGACAGCAGGCAGGTCCAGGTCTAGACGCGACGAGAGCGCATGAAGTACCGGTTGATGATAGTCTTCCGTCGCTTAGTACGCCGCCTGGACAGACTGGACAAACTGGAACAAACGGACAAACCAACGTTGAGACGCAGTTGTTGCAGATTTCTCAAGCCTTGGTGTCTCTGCGGAGTGATTTGCAGGGGCAGATTGGTAGGAGTTTCGGTGCTCTTGAGAGAAGACTTGAACAGGTTGAGACTGGGAATGCTGCGGGCAATCCAGTTAGAAACCAGACTGCTCCAATGCAGGGTCCTAGTGATGTTTTTGGTCAGCAGTATTCTGGGGATGGTGACTGTTCTTTCAATCGAATCGGGAGCCCAATACGCAGACATGATCGTGGACATGGTTCATCTGGTGACACTGCACGTCGTAGGGATGTCAGTGGTGAAAGGGATGTACTAAGTCGATCAGAAAAGTGGTTGCCAGCTCCCCCAGTACCAGGTACTAATACTTGGCGTGACCGAGAAACTGAAATCACAGGGTTTTTCAAATACGTTCAGTCTTTGAGAGCTTGGTGCCAATTGGCATCATCCAAGATGGCTACGGAGATCGAACAAAGTATCAAGTGGCCTACTGAGATAGTGTATTCAACTCTGACGCCGGGTCAGCAAGCTAGGAGTAGTCGACTGTTTGCACTGTTGAAAGTGGCATTTGCTGACCATGATCGTAGTGATTCACTCATTCGTGCCTTCGAGGCGGGATGTGCAGTCCACAATTCTCCACAAAAGCCTTTTGGTTCATGTGGATACGAGCTGATCAGGGTGTTAGCTTTAGAGTTTTCACTGAGAACTAGAACGGAGGCTATTTGCCTTCGAGCAGAATTGTTGCGTAGAGAGTTTAGGGTGGACTCAAAGAGCATTCACGTAGTATCGGACTTGGTACGCATGATTCAAGTTGCAGTCAACAACTATGAAAGGCTAGCAGAGACGTTGCCTGTGGGAATTTCTAGGGCTGATTTAAAAATTACGTCTTCAGATTTAGCACTTCTTTTTATTCGGAATTTGCCTCATGATGCGAAACAGTATTGTTTGTTGCACTCAGAAAGCGAAACTTGGGAGGCGTTGCAAGCAGCAGGTCTCAAGTATGAGAGACAACAAAGGCTATATGTTGAGCTAGGGGCATTTTCGAAGCGCATGTTGCATGGAGTTGCAGGCGAACAGGTTGTTTCAAGTGACGGTGATGCGCAGGGTTCAGAGACAGTTGCAGCTGTTGGTACTGGTTGCGGTCGTTGTGGGAAGAGGTCACACAAGACTGAGGAATGTTCCACAAACATGACTGGTGTAAAATGTTTCAAGTGTGGAAAGACAGGCCATATCGGTCGTAACTGTTTGAGCCAGGGTCAGAACAAACCTGATGAGAAGAAACCTGTGAAGGGTAGTGGAAAACAAGGTCAGAAAGGAAAATCTGGTCCAAGTCCCGAGGCGAAGCCCAAGGCCAAAGCTAAAGGCAAGGGGCAAGGCAAGGGGAAGATGTATGAACTTGGTGAGGGTGAGGAGGAACAGGAAGAGGGTTATGAAGAGGCTGGTGAATGGGAGGCTCAAGAGGAGGCTTCTGGTTCAGGTCTTCAAATGGCTCTTTTGAGTTCTTTCTGTACCTCTGGACAGTGTGTCTTTGACATTGTGTGTGCGACTGGGGATGAGATCTTGGCGGATGAAAGCACGGAGGTGCATGATTTGGGACCAGATCTTAAGTCGGACTGTATGTCTGAAAAGACTCATGAAAGTTCATTGGATCAGGATGTTCGTTTTTCATGTCATGATGTGTCATCGGTGTGTCGTGGTAAGGCGACAAAGGGTGTCGGTGGGGCATCAGATGTTGTTTTCCAAAATGGTTCTTTTGGGCTGATTGGATCGAAATATGTTCCTAAAGGGGATGTGTCGTGGTTCGATGGGCTCATTTGTATGCCACTGCTGTCATCTTTGGAGACTAGAGGACAGGATAACTGGTGGTTGATTGACTCAGGTGCCAGCGTCACTGTTTTGTCGGAATCTGCATTGAAAAATGGTTCATTTCGGATTCTTTCAGAAGAAACTGTGAGAGATGGTCCACGGTTTTTTGCAGCGAATGGGACTGAAGTGTCCATGAAGAAGAAAGTCGTGGTTCAGACCTACCTTAGCATGATTAATCATGTTGGAGAAAAGGTTGAAAGGGAAATCAAGTTGTCTGCACTGGTAGGAAACACTAGTAACAACATCCTGAGTACTACGCAGTTGGTTGAACGTGGATGGAATGTCAATCTTGGAAAGAGATCTCAATTGATTCATGAGGGCATGGGTCTTTCAGCCGATTTGATGTCGTGGGCAGGGTGTCCATGGTTGTACCTTGGATCCAGGAAAGGCTCCGGCCATCCAGTTGCTGGGACAATTGAGGTGTCGTGCGAAAATCCGTCAGGAGCTGGGGAATCTTCGATTTCGGTACTTGAGTGGAACATCAACCCAGTCTATAAGAAAGCAGTCATTCAGAGTGACATGGATGAAATGCATAGGGCTAGGGGACATATTCCTTTTGACCCAAACTGCGCAATCTGTCAGAGAACGAAAGGGGTTTCTCAACACAGACGGAAACAAGACGGCACTAACATTGTTGAGCTAGCTGCTGATTTTTTCCATTTAAAAACGTTCAAATTTTTGATCATTTGCGAACGATTTTCTGGCATGGTGGGTGTTGTTCACATGGGTCCTAACACTGACCATGTTCCAGCTTCTGTTCAAAGATGGTTAGGAGAGATGGGTTGCTTAGGAGACAGTCATGGTGTCCTTGTTGTCAGTACTGATGATGAAGAGGCAGTAGGAAACGTGTTTTCTAGACTGCAAGTAGGTAAGGATGTCAGAGTTTCCAAAGCGCCACCACAGGGACAGGCGATGAACGGGTCAGCGGAGAGATCTGTTAGAGCAATCAAGGAGAATTTTGTTTGCGTGTCAGAGGAATTGCGAATGCAGGGGCTTGCGATCTGTGATACTGAGACAGCTGTAGGAGCAGTCTTGGAGTATGTGTGTTTCATGTTGAACAGTCATGCATCAATCCATGGAAGCTCAAAGACGCCACATGAATTTCTTTCGGGAAAGAATCCAAGTGTGTCCACGCGACCAATCACTTCCATGTTTGGGTCAGTTGTGCTTTGTGAGTTACCCCAATCGGCACAGGCCGACGACAGACCTAGGTTCTTGGAGGGGGCATACTTGCGTCCAGAATTCAACAGTAAGTCAGGACTCTGCCTTGTGATGCTTGATGGTGTGCTTCGAAAAATCCACCCAAAGAGTATTAAACTTGTTTTACCAATGAGGTGGGAAAAGTCACTGCTGAAAGGGTTTTGTGTTGAGGGTGAGTCCCAACATAGATCAGTAGGAGACTCTGCTCCAGCGGACGCTGTTGAATTTCAAAAGGTGAGACTGTCTGACAGTCCACCAACTGAAGAACCAGTGTGTCCAAAAGGCGGGCCACCTCAGGAGTGGTTTAAACTTTAAACAGTATGAACTGTACACGAGAGACTGTGCAGCGTGCAGATGCTTGGAACTTGGTCAATCGAGAAAGGGAAAGGTACACAGTGCCAGCTGTTGTGCAAACTACGTTCGGTGGTTGCGAACTCAGAGACAAGAGGCGGCAGAAGCGGCTGAGAGAGAGAGAGCAGCGGTAGTTAAAGTACCCCCCAATGAATGGTTTGATCAATCTGGGTATACACCTGGTTGTCCGGCATGCGGTGCATTGGAATTAGGTGTGAATCCTGATGGGTTAACTCATTCTAGTGAATGTATTGATCAGTTTGAAAAGCTGTTGAAAGGTAGCCCAGCTGATGTGAGTGATTCCATGAAGGTTGGTACCTCTGGTCCCAGTGTGATGGTTGATACCTCAAAAGGGGGTGTTGGGAATGATGTCAATGGTGATGTAGCCCAAGGCTCCTTTGGTGGGGGTGTTAAACGTCCGTTGGAACGATCGGGGGAAGCCAGTGATGATAGCTATGCTCCGAGCATTGCTCCTAGCATCCATGAGAAAGAAGAGGCTCGGTTCTCGAGTCCTCAGAATGTTGAAGATGCACAGATAGCTGATGGCTCCCACGTTTCAACTCGTGGAACGAAACGTGTAGCTGATGAACAGCTTGAACCAGAACCTGAATCCTTGGATGTTGGGGAGTCTAGGAAACGACCTCTTGAAAACGATGGGGACATGTTGGACAGTGTTGGTGTCTGTGTTACCGATGATTGTAGCAGGGTTCATGGGATCATGCAACTTTCAGAGGGATTCACGGGGGCTGACATGTTCTTCGAAGACCAGTCGTTGCAGTCGGTTGTTTACCAAGGCGGTTCTAAGTCAGAGACAGTGTCGTTCTGTGGATCCTCAATAAAGGTTTGGAAACCAGACTATGCGGTTGATGATTCGACGTCAAATACCCTAGATGGTAACCTTACTTTTTCAGGGATGTTGACTGAAGTCAAGAATCTGGACAGGGTTAGTGCAGGGAAACCACTTAGGCAGTCCGAAGCCACTGCAAAGGCGGATGAGTATGGTGTTCGCATCATACCATGCCGTTGGGTCACAACGGAGAAGGTGATTGATGGAGAAGATGGCGTACGAGCCCGTATAGTGGTCAAAGACATCGCTTCTGGTGGGGGCAAGGCCAAGAGCCTTGGTATTTCGTCACCAACACCCAGTTCAGAGTCTATCAAAATGGCACTTGCCATCGGTGGATATTCCAATGCGTATGGATGGACGCTGGATTGTTCGGCAGCCTTCATGCATACACCTTTGGGGAAGGAACGAAAGGTGATTGTGAGGTTTCCGGCGTCGATGAGTTGGCCAGATAACTCACCATTGTTCATGGATTTGAGTAAAAGTCTCAACGGAATCAGATCCGCTTCTCTTGATTGGTTGGAGTATGTGCAGGGAATTGTGAAACCACTTGGATTGACATGTGATGTTACTAGTCCATGTGTGTTTACCGCACCAGGTACGGTCATGATCATCTATGTGGATGACTTGTTAATCTTCTCAAACAAACCTGACATGGGGAAGAAAATTTGGGAGAAGTTGAATGTGGTAGTTCCCACGAAAGTCACGGGTCAGTTGTTTCCGAATCAAGAGGGGTCCATGAAATTTGTTGGAAGGGTGATTCGTCGGCAAGCTGGGGCCAAAGAACTGTTGGTTGGTGTTGCACCAGGGTATCTCGATTCCTGTTATCGTGATTTTGGAATGGAGAAGATGAAGCTGGGGAAACCTGTTGTGCCTAACTTGAGAGAGACACTTGATGGTCCTCCGGAACCACCATTGAGTACTGAGGCATATCAAAGATATCGTAGGAGTTTGGGAAAGATGGCATGGCTATCACAGACTCGAGAGGATCTCCATATTTTCATAGCATACTTGGCTACGGGCCAACATGCTCCAGATGGTCGTCATGAAAAGGCCATGAGGCAGGTCCTGAGGTTTCTGTTGTTTGATGGTGACCAAGAATTATCTTTTCCATCTCCTGGGAATGTGAAATCTTTGTTTCAGGATTCGGTTGAGTCGTCGGGAGAACCATTAATGGTGGTGTTCTGTGACGCGTCACATGCACCTATGAGGGCGACTCAGAGAAAGGGAATTTCTGGAGCTTTCATTTTCGTGTTATCTTCACTGGTGAAAGGTTTCTCACGTCATCAGACGTGCACATCACTGTCAAGCTGCGAATCCGAGATGTTTGCAATCCAGGAAACGGCACAGGAAGCCATGGGTCTCTTACCGTTAGTGAGAAAGATGGTGAATGATTTTTTTGGGAACTTGGCTGGATTTGAAGGTAGGAAGTTTCCTATTTTGATGCTCACCGACTCCGAGTCGGCTAAGCAGTTGCTTTCAGCACTTGATGTTCCACGCAAGTCAAGGCATACGGAAGTGAGAATTTTTTGGTTGCGTGAACAATTAGAGAGGTATATTCAGCTTGGTTGGATTGAAGGGCCTATAAACCTGTCAGATATCCTAACTAAGTGTTCAAGTTACCACTTTGTTCAAAGAGCGACTTGTGGATTTCAGCCGAGAAGCCCAGCAACAACCGAAGGGTCTCAAGGTTTGAAAGGGTCTGACAAACCTTTGCATACACTGAAACCTCGTGACAAAACGATTGCATTGATTTTTGTTGAGTTTTGCTGTGAGGAACAGAGTGCACTGTCACAACACAACACAGCGTTTGCGTACATTGGAGTAACCGCTGAGGGGGAAGAAGCATCGACTTTGCGAAGCGTGCTGGAACGAGTTGAACGCTTGTGTGCTAATGCGTCGGCTCTTGGAATGCGTCCGCACGTACATTTTCATGCGAGCTGTCCGTGTGCGTCTGGATCTCCAATACGGTACTTGCGCCAGGATGCAGGGTCTGAGGATATTCGGTTCGCTGAACTTGAACCCCTTCTTAAAAGGTTGCCGTCGTACCGCAAGAAAGCTGATACATTCAGCTTGGAATGGCCAGTGAACAATGTGTTATGGTCATATGCAGGTGTCAAGGACTTGTTGAATGAACTAGGTCTCAAACAGGAAGCAGTTGTGAGGTTGTGCAAACTTGGGTACGTATCGCGCTCAGGTAAACCTGTAGGAAAGAGGCTGAGGTTTGTGTGCGACTCGGAGGAGTTTGTCAAACCGTTGAGGCGTTTCCAGGCATGCAGGTGCAAGGAACATGCGCAGCTGAATGACGTGAACTGGAACGAGACTGGTAAGTATAACAAGTCGCTGGCGCTAGCGTTGGGTAACGCGGCGTACGCGTGTGCGCGAGCGAGGGGCGTGCACTGAAACACACACATAGGTGCGTGTACAGCAGTTGATGCTCTGTTGCAGTCATGTCACAGAGAGTCAGAGAGGATGAGACAGATCGTACAATTCAAACAAACGGATGTATGGACAGACAATGGACGCGTTGTTTGTTGCGAGTAATCTAAGAGGGTAGCAATGAAAACCTTTTAGGATCTAGCTAGATGAAGTGTTGCGTTTCCATTTTTTTTTTGGAAGTCTTCCGAATGGAAGAGCTCCTGACCTTTTGCGTGTGACCTTGCTGTGTTTCACACGGGAGCTAAGTATCATCTCCCGGGATGTATACATGTACAGAGGAGGCCTAAGAATGCCACGCTTTTAGGACCTTGTTTGGACTGTTTTTTGAATTTCAGCTGAAGTCACGCGACGCGTAACCATGCTAACTTGAGGGTAAGGAAGTGTTTGATCCTGGCGGATCTTCTTAGGGGTGCTGGTAGGGGGTTGAAACAGTTTTAGCTCTGTATGGGTATCCGTTCGAACGACGCCATGGATGGACGAAGCTTCCCTCGAAAGGGGGTGTGGAAATATCCGGTATTTTTGGCTGGTGAGCGAGGAAAGCTTCTGGCTTTGTGCATATTTGGATGAACGAGATGAAGTGGTACAGTGTGCGAGTTCTGCTTTGGTGGGGCGTGCATATTCTGCTTTGGAGAATTCAATGCTGGCATTCTTTGAGGAAGCAATTTGGAATTCGTGACTCCGGTCACCGGAAGAATGCTCGGGTGAGACTACATCAATTGGCCCGACCAATTGAGGTAGTGTCATCTTAGTGTTCAGAATTGTGTTTGGATATTGCATTGATATAACATTCGTGGATGCGGTGAGACTGGTATCTGTTGGGATCTGTTTTATGGTAACCATGAATATTTGTAAATAGATGCGAAGCCTGGAGCACTTTTCGGACATGTCTTGATGACATTGTGAGGAGTTCAGGATTGAGCTGAGAACGTTTGCATGCATTTGGAATCAATCTGAATTGAGGACGTTTGAATGCATGAGTGCATTTGAAGTAATTCAAGAATGTGAACATTTGAATGCAAGTGGAATCGTATGCATAGAAAGTGTTTATGAATTCAAAGAACCTGGAATGGAGTTTCCAGAAGCCCACAGAATTTTTCAGCGAAAGTTGCGTTCTGTGAACTTTACTTTTATGGGAAACTTTCATAGAAAGTTTCCGCACTGTGACGAACCGATTTGAACTTTGAACTTTGGACTAAACTGAGTTTAGAGTGGCTGCTTTTTTGGTAGCTGATTGTGTAACTGTGAATAGTCGACACGTCGTTTTGAGTTTGTTGGTTGACAGGTTAACATCGAGACGGTGGTTGCCGATGTCCCTCAATGATGACAACAGACCGAGCACCCGTCATCATAGTAAGATGACAAAAATGGGTTGCCGGTCGTCTGAGGGGGCATCAGCGACCGCAGTGTCGATGTTGACTATCACTGGTTAGTTGAAGAGAGTTTTTGAGAAAGATCTTCGGATCTTGAACGTTTAAACAATGGTTGCAGTCAAGCTGTATGGTTGCTTTTGGCTCAAAGCCAAGGAAACTGCAAAGAAGTAGTCTGAGACAGTCACGTGGTTTAGTCCATCTTGTTTGTCTTGCTGGTTTTGCTTTGGTTCGTGTGTTTTTTGTTGCTACAGCACCTCTGAGAGAGCGTCCAAAAGGGTTGAGCTGCTCCGAACCTGAGAGCTTGTGTGTGGGAACCGCGTTTGCGTAAACTTCGCTGTGCGTAGGTTGTAGGAACTGCATCTAGGTGTAGGTCCTGGGATTTACGTAGAAAGGATTTTTGAACCAACTTGGGTTTGAATTTTCCGCATTATGGGTGGCTAGATCGACTTGTTCTGATTTTGAAACAGGACACAAACATGATTCTGATTGTTGTGAACCCTCAGCTAAACCAGAAAGAGCAAATTTGTGGTTCATCCAGTCCTCGTCCAAACTCTTCCCTGGATGCAAACGTACCCATGGACATCCACAGAAGTATGAAACTTCCATCATGGTTGCACCGTCTTTATGTTTCAAAGAAAAACTGTCTGGTGTTTGCGAAAAATACCATCCGGACTGACACAAAAGGGTGGTTGACAGTATGTTATGTTGGATCCTACCAACCCAAACATGCATCTTGGCCTTTTTCCAAACTGGCGGCAACCCTTGTTTTCCCTTTTCAGACACCAGCATGGAAACCTGCAGACTGGCAATCCCACGCATACCAACGTCCCCACCATTGGCAGTTTTGAAATTAGGCATTCCCACATCCAACGGCTCATCAATCCCAAACGCTCGCATACACGACTCAGCAAGGACAGTCGCACTGGCACCACTATCCAGCAACCACCAAGAGGCATCCTCATAGGTCATGTGGGACAAAAGTGGAGCGACAAGCGGTGACCAAACTGACAAACGTTGAGACAGGGAGCACGTATCACTTGCAGGAAGGTCCAAAAAGGTGGAAACTGCAGGTTTGAACATCTGAGCTCTGGTACACGCAGGGGAGACCAATGACTCAGCTGCGCTTTCAGCACCCGACAGGTCCCCAACCAGTCCCGGACGGAATTTCCAAAGCTCCTCAACACCTACAAACTTGCGGTTGTTTTCCAAAACATCTCCAAAAACAGGTTGTTGTTCAAAAACATCACTGTTGTCAAACTTGTCATGCCTTGTTTCCATCCATTCTCACATCACTTCGACCTAACCCTTCACACATGCCGCTCGGAAGCGGAAGACCGCACCATGAAAGTCTGGCATGAATGGTTCTGACGGCACTCTGTTCACTTCACCAAACCTAGATGGCACAGCTTGTGCTCTTTGTCTCCTGCTCTTGCACCACTGAGTCAACGCTAAGATCTGGGCACTGTCTAAGTTCGAAGCTGCACTCACAACGTCTCTCAACCCTAAACAAGAAAACACATTGGTGGTTGATTCGACTGAGGTCCCAAACTGTTCTGTGGTTGGTTTCCAAAAGGTAACCAGCCTTGTCCTGAAACCGCATGCATCGGTAAAAACCCTTGTCTCTGAAAACATCCTTGTGGAAAAAATCCTGTTGCATTTCCCATCGTGCCACAACATCCATGTGGACCATTCTGAGATCCCTGCGAACACTGTCCAGTCACACTGAGTGGAACTGCAGTCATGCTTGGCCACTGAGCTAAGCCCGGCGCACAACTAAGAAACTGACCTTCAACTAAGTTCGGCGCTGCAGCTTGTGGGCACTCACCTTGTTGCATTGCTTGCTGCTGTTGCTGTTGCCCATGACATGAGCTAAGGTTTTGCGCAGCTTGTCTCGCGCCTAAACCTGGTAAACCTGAGCCTTCGCTTCGCTCTGGGGAACTAAGTGACGACGTGCTTGGTGGCAACCTTGTGTTGTATCCTTGCTCCATTTGTGTTGGTGAACTTGGGTCCATACCTCCAGCTTCCCTAGTTACATCTGCTGGCAACCCTTGGGACATACCTGGACCGTTTTGCTGCATCCTAAACCACAAATTGTGCAGACTTGCAAAAAATTCCGAACAAATTTTAGATTTTTTTGAGAAACTTTAGGAGAGCACCTGAAACGACTTCGGAGACTGAGGGCTTAAGGAAACTTGAGGGAACTTAGTGAAATTAAAAGAAGCTTGCAGAGACTTCGAGAGACTCGAGGAAACTTTAAGAAGCTTGAGGCGGCTTAAGAGACTTAATGCGACTTAAGGCGACTGGGGGACCCAAATAAACTCAAGAGACTTGAGACAATTCAATTATTTTTTTTTGGCTGTCGTGGTTGTTGTTGTGTAGGTGTTGTTGTTGTGGTTGTGGTTGTGGTTGTTGCTGTTGCTGTTGCTGTTGCTGTTGCTGTTGCTGTTGTTGTTGTTGTTGTTGTTGTTGTTGTTGTTGTTGTGGTTGTGGTTGTGGTTGTGGTTGTTGCTGTTGTTGCTGTTGCTGTTGTTGTTGTTGTGGTTGTTGTGGTTGTTGTGGTTGTTGTGGTTGTTGTTGTTGTGGTTGTGGTTGTGGTTGTGGTTGTTGCTGTTGCTGTTGCTGTTGTTGTTGTTGTTGTTGTTTGTTGTTGTGGTTGTTGTGGTTGTTGTGGTTGTTGTGGTTGTTGTGGTTGTTGCGGTTGTTGTGGTGGTTGTGGTGTTGTGGTGGTGGCGGTGGTTGTGGTTGTTGTGGTTGTTGTGGTTGTTGTGGGTGTTGTGGGTGTTGTGGGTGTTGTGGGTGTTGTGGGTGTTGTTGGTGTTGTTGTTGTTGTTGTTGTTGTTGTTGTTGTTGTTGTGGTTGTGGTTGTGGTTGTGGTTGTGGTTGTGGTTGTGGTCGTGGTTGTCGTCGTCGTCGTCGTCGTCGTCGTCCTTGTCGTCGTCATGGTTGTCATCGTTGTCCGGTGACAGGGGCAGCCCGGAGGAAAGTCATTGTATGCGTTCCATGGCACGTGCTGCTCCCCATGCTCCTCATGCTACATATTGTCCATGCTGCCCATGCTGCTGCGGGTGGTGGTGGCTGTAATGGTGGTGATGGTGGAGGTTGTAGTGGTGGAGGTAGCGGTGGTGGCGGTGGTGGTGGTGGTGGTGGTTGTTGTTGTTGTTGTTCTTGTGGTTGTTGTCGTTCTTCTGCTTTTTCTTATTCTTTTTGCCGTTCTCGCTTGTATCCACTACCGTTGAAACATGTCGCTGCGTCCAAAGCTGCATGTTTCAACTTTTCATTGGCGGACGGTTGTTTCAATGATTGGTCGCCTTTGTCACCTATTTGTCCATGCGCTATCCAGCTTACAAGTGGCGAACGCCCAGTGTATGACTCTACGTTCTCTAGCTCCTTGTCTTCGCGCAGCGCGCGAAAAACACAGGTTCGCAGCAGGAAAAAAACATCGGAACGGAAAAAAACACGTTTGGCAGCAGGAAAAAAACGCCCTGCAGCGGGAAAAAGCTATTTCCGCAGCGGGAAAAACGCCAGCAAAAAATGCCGCTTCGCAGCGGGAAAAATTCAAAGCAGCAGAAAAAACACCTTGCAGCAGCACAAAAGCACCTTTGCAGCAGAAAAAAAGCATTTTGGAGGCAGCGGGAAAAAACCGTCCGAGGCGGGAAAAAACCCGTCCGAGGCAAGAAAAAAACCGGCCGAAGCAGGAAAAAAACCAGCAGCAGAGAAAGTCCAGCTTTGCAACCCAAAAAGTTGCCGCAACGGAAAAAATACATTTCCGCAACGGGAAAAAGCAGCAGCCCCCATTCTCAATGTGTTGCATCAAGCCCCAGCAGCACTGGTACAGCTCAGCAATCTCCGAGTGCAACTTCTTACAGGTCAACAGGTAATGTGAACCGTGTTGCTTTCAGCGATTCCACTGTCATCATGGAGGATCTCACTGAGTTTTCCAACAATGGTGCATCTAGCTCTGGTTTGGTTCGTGCAATTCAACAGTTTGAACCTATTCAGTTTGACATGGCATGCGCTGATGACGATGAAAACAGGACTTGTGAACCTGACTTCAAGGAGCCCAATCATTTCCACCACGTGCGCATGATGACTTTGGCAGGTTCAAACTCAGCTGACATCATTCTGGATTCAGGTGCTGACACAAGCGCGTTGCCGCTGGCTTACATTGATGTTGGTGAATCACGCAGTCATGAAACAATTGGCCAAGACTATATTGATGCTCAGGGTGGCACGCTGGATATCAGAGACACTAGGTTAGCCACAGTTGGTTTGGGAAATGGTGTTGTTTTGCGTGAGCGTTTCATCATTGCGAACATCAGCTGTCCACTCTTGGCGCTTGGCCACATCATTCGAGCTGGTTGGGAGCTTCAGCATACAAACGATGGAATTTGCTTGGTGAAGAATGATAGGTTTGTCAATGTTCACTTCAAACGCAACTCACTTTGTGTGCAAGGCTGTATTCGAATGATTTCTGAAGATGTCACAAGCCCCAAAAGCACAGCTCCATCATTGCCTGCTGTACGTGCAATTCATCTTGAGCGTGTTTTGCGTCGACTGTTGCCAGGATGGAACAAAAGCAACCCACAGGTCAGAGGCCTACGCATTAACCACGCGCAGAGCCAAGTTTGTTGACACAACTGTTTGCCCGGCAGGTGAGATGATGTGGTTGAGAACAACTTTGGTTTTCAGAAATGGTCAAGGTTGGGAACTTTTGGAATTTTCAGAACGTGTGAGTGAGATGGATGACATGGAAATACATGGAAGGTGATATCTATGATCCAGAAAGCGTTTTGGAAGTGCTGACAATAGCTCATGTCCACTGCGTGCCCAGCGAGAAACTTGGCTTCAGAATCACAGATGATGACAGGAGACCAATTTTTGATGATGATGTGGAGGAATCAGAAGAGCCACAACAAGCTCAACCTGTCGAAGAGACACCAGCCGCTGTTCCTGAGGCTGAGCCTTTGGATGAAGAGTGTGTGATTCCATACTCTGATGAATCTTCAATCACAATCGATGGCGTCAAATACACTCATGACACTCCTTTGGGTGGACTTAGGGCTGGCTGCACTTCACTTGGACTCTCCACACGTGGTTCAAAGAAAGATTGCATGAAACGCATGATTGAGTTTGTGAAAACACGTGAACTCATGGAAGCTCAGGCAGTTGAAGCCAAATTGAAACAGGAGGTTGAACGCCATGCCATTTCACAGTGCAAGCCTGTTGAACCCTCAGCAGCAGTTCGAGATGCTCACAATTTGACTCATGAGCCTTGTGAAACTTGGTGCTCATTGTGCGTAGCCCATCGAGCAAAGCAGGATGGCCATAAACTCCAAACGCATGAAACTGCAAGCCGCAGTGTGATCTCATTTGATTTCTTCTTTTGCTCTCGAATGAAAGATGAATCTGACAAGTTGACAGTGCTAGTTGTCAGTGACCGTGACACTGGACTTTGCTTGACACTTCCCACGCTTCAAAAGGGTGGTAAAAGCCTCAGCTACCTTCTGACTGAAATGTGTCGATTCATTGTGCATTGTGGTCACACAGAAGTTGGTTTACGTTGCGATGGAGAGCCCAGCACTCTAGCTGTCAAACGAGCATGCATGGGTCTCAACATTGTGGTACATGCAGAGCCTGCTCCAACAGGAGACCATCAGGCCAATGGAGCTGCAGAATCTATGGTTGGCGTTTTAAGGTCAAAAGCCAATTTGCTTGTCTCTCAGATCGAAGAAGCCACTGGTTGCAAGGGCCCCATTTTTGGCTGCATGCACCCAGTCTATGCCTATGCATGGGCACTCATTCACAGCGCTTGGTTGCATAATCATTTTTCTGTGAAACGTGCCATGACAAGCTATGAGAGAACAACTGGACGGTTTTATTCTGGAAAGGTTGCCATGTACGGTGAGACAGTGCTTGGATATTTGAAAACCAGTTTGAAAGGTTTGCCACAGTGGACCAAAGGTATCTGGCTTAGCAAGACCATGTCCAACGATTGTCACATCATCGGGACACCAACTGGAATTTTCAACACGCAGCATTCGAAGACTTCCTGACTCTTTTCAACTGGAGTTGCTTGGTGAACTCACTGCATCACCATGGGAATATGGCTATGCAAACTTGGGACATCGTTTGATTTACTCAAGGAGGTCGTCACTTCCTCCAGGAGTTGCAGTTGGCACTACACTCAATTTGGGTGACAGAGATGCTCTGGCGGTGCGTGACTATGCAAGGGCACATCCATACGAGGCCCTATCAGCACAGGTGTGGGATTTCACAACATCCACTCCTGCAGAAGCTGGTGAACAGCCACCAGTTCATGCTCAGGCCGCTGGTGATTCAACAGGAGCTGCATCAAGTGCTCAGGCTTCTGACTCTGGAATGCAACAGGGTGCTGACTCAGCAGCATCAACTATGCTACGCTCTGGCAAACATTGCACAGAGCATGATGACACAGGTGGTGACTCAAAACGTTTGCATTCTGAAAGTGTTGACACGCAAATGCCACATGGCGATGTTGCGCCTCAGACTCCACAATCTGAAGCTGGACACGATGTGATTGATGACACTCCATTTGAAAACATGATGTCTCCAAACAAGGTTGCCAAGTATGGTGATGGTCCAGGCAGTGTCAATTTGCTTGGACAGTTGCGACAAATCGAACATTTGGACATTGAACCTGAGGTTGCTTTGCAAGAGCAAGACTTTGACGTCATGCTGCAACATGAGCTGAATCTTGAAGAAGATCCATATGAACCCATTTCAGAACTCAGCAACCGCATGAAAGAACTCAGCTATCCTTACAGCACACACCAACTCTTTGAAGATGGGAGGATGATCATTCGAATCCATCCCAAACATTTGGATCAACTTTGCAAGTTGCTTCATTTGTCAAAACGTTTGCAGAACAAACGCTGTCCTGGTCACAGTGAAATTGAGACGCCTGACAACACTGAAGCGTTGAACCAACATGATGCTTCAGTGTACCGATCCTGCAATGGGATCCTGCTGTACTTGTCTCCAGATTTGCCACAGTGCCAGTACGTGATCAGATATCTATCAACTTGTGCATCAAAACCCACACACAAAGCTATGGTGGTCTTGAAGCCTTTGTTTGGCTACATGGCAGGTCACTCTGACCAATATGCCTCTTTGAAATGGAAGGGCATGCATTCAGGCTTGCTTCGTGACTATGAGTGTGAAGAGCCTGTCCTTGAAATCTTCAGTGACGCAGACTGGGCTGCAGACAGAAACACCCGCAGATCAGTGTCTGGCAGTGCAATCTTCTACGGAGGATGCTTGGTGTACTCATCATCAAGGACTCAAAAGATCGTGTCACTGTCGAGCGCAGAATCGGAAACATATGCTGCCGCTTCAGCTTTCATGGATGCCATGCTCATTAGAACTTAGAACCATTCTTTGTTGGGTACTTCAAGTTCGCATTCTCATGTACTTGTACTCGGACTCATCAGCTGCACGTGGAGTTTTGTCACGTCGAGGTGTTGGACGTCTAAGACATTTGAGTTGAAGGGTACTCTGGCTCCAGAACTTAGTGGTTGAAAAGATGTTGCAAGTCAAAGCAGTTTTGGGAACAATCAACCCAGCAGATGTATCAACAAAACGACTCTCAATTGCCAGGTTGGAATCACTGATGTACCTCTTTGGACTTTGGAGCACAGCGCAAAATCAACTGGTAGGATCAGATGACCCAGGCAGAATTTTCAGGCACTTTCCACAGCAATCAGCAACCAACGCAAGTCGCAATTCACAACTTCGAGTTTTGATTTGATAGGCGCCTTGAGCCTGCTCACACTTCAACTCCAAGGGTGTGAAGCCATGTCAACCGACATGATGGACATTCCGTATGTGTTCACAGCGACATGGATTGGACTTCTTGGTGCTTACTTGCTCTGGATGTCACAGTGCTCGAGAAGCAACAAGGGCACACCAGATAGCCCCAATTTTGGTTTTGCAGATGGATCTGATGACGCTGACACAGCAAGCGTCACATCCAATGCCACAGAGGACACGGATGAATACCCACCATTCTCACCCGAGGGAATGATTAGCTGGATGTTTGGGCGATGCAATCGACGTTTTGAAAGTGCAATGGAAGCTGGAGACACCATACGTGCTCAAACTTACAACCAACGTCGAGCTCTACTGGCTGATTTCATGAACTTCATCACAGCTGCAAATGACGATGAGAGGGATCAAACCAATGACATGCTGCACACCATCGATGACATCAGCAGTCATGAAAGCAGCCCCACGAAAGACATGGATGAAGGAGAGGACAATAGGTCCAGAAGAATGAGAACAGGCCATCTGGCCATGATCAACCTGCAGGGCGTAGTGGCCATGCAGCTACATGGATGTGCAAGTGGCACATCTCCAACAACAGAAGGTTCATGGTTTGGATTTGCTTTCTTGACAACATGGACTATGCTTCTGATTGGATACTCATGGTGCATGATGCGCTCTGTCAAGAACTTCAAGCATGTTCAGGTGCCGTTGTTTCCTGAGACTTTGAACGCGTTTGCTGAACCACAGGTGACTCAATGAATACACCAGCGTTGAAGGTTTGGTGACATGGACGTTGGTGCGAGCGCGTGGCAGGCGTGCAAGTGAAGCTTGAAACATTGGTGCCAGCATGAAGTATCAGCAGATACACCGATGGCTTGAAGCAAGTCTACTTCGTTTGCCAAATGCGAGTTTGGAAAACCGAGAGAAAAGTCTGAACTCTTTGCATGAGGAATATGAACTATCAGAAGATGATGACTCTCCAACTTACAATTTGGGAAAAAACGAACGCAATCTCCTTACCAACAGCCACAAGGAGATCCACAAGTGCATTGTGAAGCTGTTGGAACTGCAAAAGATTGATACAACCATGGATCTTCTGAGGATCTTTGCAGATGTCTTCAGAACCCCTGATCCAGCAGATTCAGAAGGAGATGATCCAATGAGCACAGAGGAGACAGCCTCCCAACGTCTCTCGCGTTACCGCTCAAGTGAGCAATGTGAGGTGAGTGACCCTGACGAATGGGCGGTGGTTCACTATGGAAGAGATGCAGAGGAAACAACAGAGAACGAAGGAATGGAAGGAGATCAAGAATTCTATTGAATTCTCAGGCCCACAGAGGCAGTTTTCCAGGTGGCACCATACGACATTGTCATTAAAGATGGGACACCAGACTCTCATCACTGGCAATCGTGCCATTCGAGTTTCACAGCACAGAGCTCCAAAAATGACAACAGAAAGGATTTTGATGAATCCTGCGGAGCAAATGACGGTAACGCAGCAAAGCTGCTAACTGAGGTGGGGTGTAAACATTTGACGCATCCTGCACTCAGTTGTCATGTGTTGCATGTTCAGTAGATCATAACAGTTACAAGTCAGTCATAGCATGTTCAGCTGAGACTGCATCTTCGAGGCGCTTTCGGTTCCAAAAGGATTTGCAGACTTTCATGCGAACCTTCATTGACGATCATTGATGTGTTGCTCATGAATTTCATTTGATTTCGTTGAATTACCATTCATTGATGCATGTCACCCACCCTTTCACTGCGTTCTGCATGTCAACAAAAAATCCTATACACCTCTAATTTTTTCTTGCAAATTCCGCCCGGCGCAGCCGTTCACTACATGTATGTGTTGTTTGATTTGAATTTCGTTTCCGCCCACTTCGTTTCGGGTTCATCACAAACACTTTTTGAGTTTCGCTGGTGCGGTGGGAGGTGCGTTGTGAAAGTGCACTTGTGTGTGTGTGTCTTGTGAAATTTGCGCTGGTCATGGTTTTTCAATACATGTGAACTCAAAAGGGCCCCGGATGCGTTGGATCAAACTTTCCACTAGGCTCCTGAAACAATGACATTGACATGTAGGATCAAACTGGCCATGAACATGTGACAACCCATAAAACGTGCCCCCGTCTCCAATTGTTTTGTTTTTTGGGGTGTCGTGACGCATGCAGATGCATTGAAACTGTGGTGTTGAGATTGTTTTGCACACGAGGCAATCCATTTTTGTTGAAAATCATGGCATGTTTCAACCCTCCGAACTCTTTTGAAAAATCTGAATTACGTGAGCAGTGTTTGTTTTTTGGGCCATCTGTTTTGATTTCCAATATTGAAAGGTGATGACCCAAAACCGGCATCGTTCCATAGCAAAAATTGTTGTTTGTAAAATCAACATTGATGCGGCGATTCGTTCAATCTACATTAATTGGGGCAACATGTTGAATTTTTTAACATATCCACATTTCGCCGCCAAAAAAAACTCAAAACCAAGAAACATGTCAAAATATCACCTTAACTTTGTAAAAACTCATTTTTGACTTGGGAAGGCCGGTGATTTTTAGGCAACATCACCGTTGAAGTTTCCTTCAGCTGCGGTGCGATGTCGCATCTCCGAGTGGCTTTGTTGGCTTCAACTGCTTGGCTGAGCCACAGCTCGCCAGGTCATGGGAATCCCATGGGAATCCCCTTTTGAATGATATAATGTGGGTAAAACAATCAGAAACCATCCCCCAGTCATCACCATTTTATAGGTGGTATGTTTACGGTAAAACCATGTAAAACCCCTCAGTTTGCCCGCGCCGACGCAGAAAAGACGTGTTCGAACATCAAAAAACACTGTGTTTTGTGGGACAAAATGCACATGTCCATGATCATGGCTTTCATCTTGCAACGCACAGCTTAGCTACCTGTGCGTTGAATGTTACAACAACATCGTCATCATCATCAGCATCATCATCATCATCACCATCATCATCATCGTCGTCATCATCATCATCATCGTCGTCATCATCATCATCATCAAAACCTTATTGAAGATCTTCAATGAATGTAAAATTTTAACGGGGTGGGAGAACTAAACCCTGATTGAAGATCTTCAATGAATGTAGAAATTTAACAGGGGTGGGAAATTAAACCCTCATTGGAGATCTTCAATGAATGTAGAAATTTAACGGGGGTGGGAGAACTAAACCCTTCTTGAAAATCTTCAATGAATGTAGAAGTTTAACGGGGGTGGGACTGTAATATTCCCTCATACCTTTGTTGATCTTCCCAATTGAATGCAAAATTTAACAGGGGTGGGAATTTATATTCCTAATGCCCTTGTTGATCTTCCCAATTGAATGTAAGTAAAATTTAACGGGGGTCGGAATTTATATTCCTTCAAAATCCCTAAGAAATTGTGTGGGCGAACTGGGGGGTTTGCGCGTATGTTTACCATTCCGAGTCATGGGTGGTTTATGACATTGTACCCACGTTACAAAAAACCCTGAACAATGAATCTTCATCCATTTTCAGGTCAGTCCAAATTTCATTGGACTTGGAGGCCACAGTTCAAATTTGCAAACAAAATTCAAAAAATAAATGTTTGACCCTGACATGTTGGTGTTTCGACCGATTTTCATGGCCTATACGTGGGTGTTGGGTCAAGATGGATTTCCCGCAAAATGGGATTATTTCATAACCTTGTACAAGTCTTTGGCAATGTAAAGGGACTGAATGTCTCCAGAAACGATACAACTTGGCCATAGGTTTGCCCTTCCGAAAACGTCCTACTTGGTGCCCTGCAGTAGGGCCGCAACTTGTCCAAGGCATTCCCCAAATCATCCCGAATCCACTGGTTTTTTTACACATTTTTTCATAGCCATATGGCATCCATATCCTTGCGTACCATTATATTCATTATATACCATTATATTAATATAAATGCAATGGCAATGAATCCAATGATATCTCCATTCAGAATGGCATTATGAAATTACATCCTCATTCTTGTTGGTTACACGGTTACACCATCATTTTCTCCATTATATCCCATTACAGACCCATTATATCCCATGATATGCCTTAAAAAATCCCGTGATATCCAATGATACCCAATGATATCTGACAATATCCCAATGATATCTGACAATGTTGTTGGTAAATATCCACATTTTTTAGAATACATTTCCAAATTGTAATGGGGAAGCATGGAAAAAACCTGTATCCCATTATTGTTGGTAAAACATTGTATCCACAAATTGTATAAAATTCAAAAAAACTGGGGAAATCTGTAGATTTTTTTGGTTTTTCAGGGCATCGACATGGAGATGGTTGGTGGCTTCCCAGCCATTCCATCGAGCGGACCTTGCATTGGGATGATGAATCATGGCGGGGTCAGCCCAGTGAAGACATGGGTCTGTCATGGTCTGTCTGAAAATCTGGATGTGGTCCAAAATTCAAAAGCCATATACTCATATAGGACCACAAAAAGGGCCGTTTTTGGGGGATATTTTGAGGGATATACTTTGATATGGAACCAACATGATTTGGGGATCGGTAAAGCCAATGAAATACCATATTTTGGGGAGATTCACATTCATTTGCAAACTATTGTGGAGTGAACCGAGGGGTATGTACCATGGTTTCGACTCGCACTTATGATCATGGAAAATGTTCATTTTTTTTCAGGCACTCTTCTCCCTATCACCCTTCTGATCGCATGTTTTTCCCTTGGTCAGTGGGGCTGGTGTGACTGGAGTTATGTGTTGCTGTATAGTGCACTTGTCTCATATCAGACCCAGAACCAGATGGACATGGAAGATGATGCTCAACTCTCTGGGTAAATATATATATATACATACATACATACATACATACATACAGACACACACACATACATACGTACGTACGTACGTACGTACGTACATACATACATACATATATGATAGGGATTTAACCGACAAAAAATGATCATATTTACGAACCGGGATATGTATCAATGTATCCCAAATTTGAACAGTTTTGAGAACATAATGATAAAATCTGATAAAACGTTAAAAGTTGTAGTTGGAATAGGTTTATGATGGGATATGATTGGCCAACACCGGGAAATTTCTGGTTTATGTATATGATTTGTGGATAGTTGACAGTCAAACCTATACCAACAACGGAATAACATCCATTTACACTCTATTCTGATGTGAAACCGGCCTCAGGCTTTGACCCAATCTAGTTGTTCAGAACATGACAAAAGTTGGTGGGTCCATTGGTACAACAATTTTGACACCTCCATTCGGGACCCCGTTTTCATGTGCCATGTTGTGGGTAGCATTTTTGTTTATTGTCCGATTCCGAAACTTCTCCGGATTGCGCAACTAGGATTGCGCAACTCCTTTGTCGGATTGCGCAACTAGGATTGCGAAACTTTGCTTGCGCAACTCCAAGGATGGCGCAACTCCGCTTGCCCAACTTCCAGGATTGCGCAACTCTGCTTGCGCAACTGCTTTTGATAGATTGCGTAACTCCTAGGCTTGTGCAACTCTGCTTGCGCAACTCCGGTCGCCGGATTGCGCAACTGTGCAACTAAAGTTCCCCCAAACAATTGTAACCCCCATGGAACTTGAAATTGACACCGACCGACTGTCCACAAGGGTAAGATGATATCAAAATTCGAAGATAATTTCAAAAGTCCCGCCACCATGGAGGGAATGTGCACAAGGGCAAGATGATATCAAAATCCGCACCACCATAGAACATCAAACTGACTTGGATTGTCCGCAAGGGTAAGATGATATCAAAATTCCCACCGCCATGGAACTTCAATTGACACGGAGTGACCACAAAGGTAAGGTGATTTCAATATTCGGACCCCCAGGGAACTTCAAATTGACGGGGAATGTGCAAAAGGGCAAGGTGATATCAAAATTCCCACCTCCATGGAACTTCAAACAGACTTTGAAATGTCCATGAGGGTAAGATGACATCAAAATTCCCACCCCGTATGGAACTTCAAACTGACTTGGATTGTCCACAAGAGTAAGATGATATCAAAATTCCCATGGAGGGCTATGTTTTTCGTTTTTTTTGTTTTCCAGCCTGGCTTTGTGGCTTTTGTGGCTTTTGTCGGTGTGTGGCTTTTGTGGCTTTACCATGCTTTACCTATCTATCTATCTTTCTAACCTAAGCTAATTTAATCTAACCTATTCTAATGTTATCTAATCTTATCTCATTTTATCTTGTTTTATCTTGTTTTATCTTATCTATCTAGTCTGTCTAATCTATCTAATCTGTCTAGCCTATCCAACCTATCTAATCTATCTAACCTATCTAATCTATCTAATCTATCAATTCTATCAAATCTATCTAATCGAACCTATCTAATCTATAAAATCTATCTAACCTATCTATGAATCTATCTTTTTAATTTTTCTATTTAATTTATCTATTTAGTCTATCTTTTTAGTCTCTCTATCTGATCTGCCTGCTTAATCTATCTATTTAATCTATCTGTTTAAGCTATCTATTTAATCTATCTATTTACCCTGATCTAATCTAATCTAATCCAGCCCAATCTAATCTAATCTCACCTAACCTAACCTGATCTAATCTAATCTATCAATCTTTCTGTCTGTCTAACCTATCTAACCTATCTAATCTATCTAATCTATCCAATCTACCAATATATCCAACCTATCCAATCTATCAATCTATCAATCTTTCAACCTATCAATCTACCAATCTGTCTATTTGTCTATACATCTATCTATCTATCTATCTATCTAAATCTATCTACCTACCTATCTTTCTTTACATACATACAGCTTGTATCCCTACATGTACCTTAATCAAACCCTCAACAGACTTTAAACCGACCATAAGCCAACCCTAAATAACAATAAATAGCCCTAAATAACACTAAATTACCCTAAACCAAGCATAAACCAACCCAACATAACCCTCCCTAGATAAACCCTAAACCAACCCTAAACTAAATAACCCTAAACCAACCCTAAATAAACTTTAAACTAACCCTAAGCCAACCTGAAACCAACCCCAAACGAACCCTAAACCAACCCTAAACAGCCTTAGATAAAACCTAAACAAACGTCAAATTAACCGTAGACCAAACCTAAATAAACACTAGCCCAACCCTAAATAAACTTTAAACCAACCCTAAACCAAGCTTAAATAAACCCTAAACCAACCCTAAACCACAAGCCTAAGCCTAAGCCAACCATAAACCAACCCTAAATAAACCCTAAACCAACTCTAAATAAATCTAAGCCAGCCCTAAATAACCCTAGATAAACCTTAAACCAATGGTAAATAAATATTAATCCAATCCTAAATAAACCCTAAATAAACCCTAAACCAACCCTAAACCAAGCCTAAATGAACACTAAGCCAACCCTACATAAACCCTAAACAAACACCAAATAAACACCAAACCAAACCTAAACATAACCTAAATGACCCCCATAAACCAAGCCTAAATAACCCTAAACCAACCCTAAATAAATCTAAGGCAACACTAAATAACCCTAAATAAACCCTAAACCAACCGTAAATAAACACCAAACGAACCCTAAAATAACCCTAAATAAACCCTAAAATAACCCTAATTAAACCTAAACTAGCCCTAAATAAACCTTAGACCTATACTCTACATGTTCACCAGGTGCATGTTATGCATGGAAAAATCGATCGAAACCATGGAAAAATCAATTGAAACCATGGAAAACTTAATGAAAACTCTGGAAACATCTATGAAAACTATGGAAAAATCGATGAAAACTTTGGGTAAATCAATGAACACCATGGAAAAACCGGCTAAAACCATGGAAAAGCCGATGAACGGTGCAAATGGCACATTTTAGCTCCAAAATGCAGCACCCCAGACTGAAAAAAAAAAAAGAAAAAAAAACAAAAAAACATCCCCACAAAAATGTGGACCCAATTCCCACCCCCATCAAATTTCCATTGACACGGTGTGTCCACAAAGGTAAGGTGATTTCAATATTCGGACCCCAGGGAACTTCAAATTGACGGGGAATGTGCAAAAGGGCAAGGTGATATCAAAATTCCCACCCCCATGGAACTTCAAATTGACGGGGGACGTGCACAAGGGCAAAATGATATCAAAATTCCCACCTCCATGGAACTTCAAACAGACTTTGAAATGTCCATGAGTGTAAGATGATATCAAAATTCCCACCCCCATGGAATTTCAAATTTGTGCTAGCTGCAGCAGCAAGGATTTTCAAACGTCGGATTGTGAAACTTGGAGGTTGGATTCCGAAACTTGGCTTTGATTGTGAAACTTGGAGTTTTACAGTTTCCTGATCTATCTTCAGAGTTTCGCAAGACCATTGTCACAATCTCTCCCCAGACTTCCACAATCGCTCTTCAGAGTTACAATACCAGTGTCAAAATCTCTGCCCAGAGTTTCACAATCTCTCTTCAGAGTTTCACAATACCAGTTTCACAATCGCCCCCCCAGAGTTTCACAATTTGTCTTCAGAGTTCCACAATACCAGTTTCACGATCTCTCCCCAGAGTTTCACAATTTGTCTTCAGAGTTCCACAATACCAGTTTCACGATCTCTCCCCAGAGTTTCACAATCCGGTTTGAGAGTTTCACAATCTCACTTCACAGTTTCGCAGTCCGAATTTAAAGCTTCACAATACCAGTTTCACAATATGTCCTGCAAGTTTCACAATTCAACTTCCAAGTTTCACAATCCAAGTTGCACAATCCGTTCTGCAAGTTTCACCATCCCGACCGGGAAGTTTCACAATCCGACGTTGACTCATTTTAAAAATGAAATCACGCAGCAACATATCTTCAGACAAATCCATCTATAATATATATGGTTTTAATCCATAATTAGTATTGCAACTGGACTTATTATGGTATTATTAGCAACCATACAGATAATATTGATAATGATTTCCCCCAGTCAAATTGTATTAGATAATTGTGCAAAACCACATATGCTGCTTGGTATCAGGGACGCTTGATCAAGTTTACAGTTTCCCGAAAGGTTGATTTTAGGATGTTGGGTAATCCTTGAAAGTAGGACCTTCAAAAGGGATCTTAGGATCTGAGCAAAGGTTGAGTTTGTTGGATCTCTACCAAGTCATTTCGTGAAGTTGTTCCCTGTGGAAAGGGTAGGATTCTGACTTCAGGGGGTCTCCTCAGTGATGTGGTGGATGTTAGCTGATGCTTAGCCTGGGGCATACAAGCAGCTTGGCGGTGATTGATTATTGTACCCAACCCTTTTCAAACATATTCCCAATCAGAACATCATATGAGCTGTGGTCAATACTAATGGTTAATAATCATTAATAGGGGCTAGTCATCCAATGGTTCATAGGGATTTATAATAACCATTATAGGACATCCACTATCAGCTGGTGTTTTAATGTCGAAATCATCCAACGTGGAATCTGGTGGAACATCTGGAACGTTCCAGGGTGGTGAGCGCCGCGTCTATGGCGATGCAGGCGTGCGCCGAGAAAAAGCGGGTTGTCTGGCCGATTTTTTTTGGGTTCACATAGCCATTGTATCATGGAAACATAAATGATGAATAGTAGCCAGTTATGGTTATCTATTTTGTAGAAAATGACGATTTTATCATGTTTTTCACAATTTTCCAAAGATGGGAATCACCATTTTTCCAAAAACTCCAGGTGGCTGCGGGTCTTGCGTCGAAATCGGCACAGGATCGGATCCTTTTGATGCCGGCAGTGGCAGATCGATTGGCCTATCTGTGGAACAGGAAGGCAGCGATCCCAGTGATTGGCGATCCACAAAAAAAAAAGTGAAAATCAGCGATTCTTTGGGTGGGTCTAGGTTTCTGACGCTGCTGCAATAGCGTTTTTTTCGGATCAAGTCCCCCTTCCCAGGCCATCGAGTCTGGGGACTTCGAAGTCGTTTTCACAATCTCTGGCACCTTGCCGAGTGGCACTCAACAGGCGGCTTGCTTCGGGATCCGAATTTCCTGAAAAATGGAGAGATTCTGTGGAGATATTTGATGGGAATACTCTATATATGATGGAATATTGTATGGGAGACTTCGTGAGATATAGACAGAACCGGGTGAAAGATGGCAACCCTCGCTGGCATTGCCTGGAATTTTAATGGTTTATAAACGTTCACATTTGAGGGATCATTCTAAACATGGCCAACCTTTGCAGGGTGATGAAATATATCCATCTTTGCGCAGATGGAAGGCTCTTTGTAAAACCAATTGCTGGAAGTTGCGTGCTCCCCCACCCGGCGCAGCAGAGAAGAAAAGATGGAAGACACAGACATCAACCATCCGAATCTTATCAACAGAAGGGTCTTGTGGAGATGGGTCAAGTTACCTATGAAATTGCCATATTTCATGGAATAACGCTCCTTCAGCCAGTTATGACAAACGGGTACCGGGACCGTTTGAAACGACCCAGGACGGGATGTTGGCCTTTTGGCTGAGCCTGGATGATTGTCTTCGTGACTACAACGAGAAGGCGCGAGTGGTTCCAGGTATGTGTTGGGCTTGGAGCAACAGCAACAAAACTTGGGTAAACAAGTCAAGAAAACCATATAGAAATCCATTTCAGTGTTCTCCTTTGGACAATGATCTACATTCATGGTCCTCGAGTCTTGCATATCTAAGGAGATTGACTAGAGGGTATATAAGAATTGATGCTTTGTAGACCTCTCCACCCTGCAACAGTATCCACCATTGTTATCGCAAATTTGAGTATGCAGAGTAATCCATTCCGCCTAATATTGAAATATATTAAACACCCCTCAGACACCATGGTTTATATAGTAGAGGATGTACACATATTTGGGATTAATTGGTTTAATGTTGGTGGGATGAGATTATACTGAGTAAGAAGGCGTTTGCTTGGTTTCACAAGCCTCAAGGTAATCAGCATGGGGGGAGACCCAAAGGAAAAAAATATGTACCTCGCAGAAAGTCAGCAACGGGCTGAATCAGCACCTTAGCAGGCAATTGTCGAGCAAGCGTTGCGAGACAAGGGTCAAGATTGGCAACTTGGAATGGAAGAATGGACATTCCGCGTTGCGGGGATGTGGCAGAATGCTCCAGCCCGGGTCATGGCGGAATCTTTAATTCTTTTTCAAACAAACCACTGCTGGTACCTTCTGGAAATTTGTTACATGGCCAGAGGAAACGACCCATTTATAGATCATTTTCACAGCTATAAACCTCCATCTAAGTCCATTTAGTTTGGGGATTTCCCATGCCCATTGAACATGTTTTCCCGAATGCGTAGCAAGGGTTCCCGTTTCACTCTGGGGGTCTGGGGGTTGAGGGTGTGTTCGCTCGACGTTGCGTTCGCGAGCGCAACCGTTCGCAACCGTTCGCAACCGTTCGCAACCGTTCGCGCGATCCCCGTATGGCCGTGCCTATGGGAAGTTCTGCAGAGGTGGTCATTTTTGGAGGTTTCAGACGTGTCGTTGCTTCGTTTCGCGTGGCAGGCGTGGCACTTCGTGACATTCAGACGTGTTCTGCAACGTGTCGAAAGTCGTTTTGCGTGGTAGGCGCAATACTTTTGCGACGTTTTCAGAAGATGTGTTGCAGTTTTCGTGGCAGGCACAGCACTTTGGGCGTGTCCATCGTCATTTTTCGTGGCAGGCGCAGCACTTTAGACGTGTCGCGTTGCGTGTTTTTTGTAAATCGCATTGGCAGGGCTGCGTCAAGTGGTGACAAGGTGCAAATTCCGTGGCAGGCGTGGCATTTTCTGACATGTGCTGAAAATTGACGGAAGCCTCGCACGAAACATCGATTTTGAGGTTGCAAATTTTCACGTTCTAAGGAAAACTCGTAGGAAAACGTCGATTTTGAAGCTACAAAGTGTGAAAATCGGAGGAAGTCTCGCACGAAATGCTCGTTTTGGCGCTCCCACCTGTCTCTTCTCGCGTGTCTGGTTTTCCCGTGGCCTCGCTGTGTCTATGGGGGAAGCTGCAAAACTTGTCCTTTTGTCATGTTGCCAACTGTGAAAATTGGAGGACGTCTCGTACGAAATGCTGGTTTTTCTGCATCCACGTGTCTTGTCTCGAGTCGCTGGTTTTCCTGTGGCGTCGCCGTGTCTATGGAGGAAGCTGGAAAACCTGTCCTTTTCGAATGTTTCCAGGCAGGCTGTGTTGTTGTTTTGCGTGGCAGACGTGGCACTTTCTGACATTCCAACCTGTTTGATGATGTTCACAAAATTTCAAAATTGGAGGAAGTCTCGTAGGAAATGCTGGTTTTTCTGCACCCACGTGTCTTGTCGCAAGTGTCTCGTTTTCCTGTGGCGTCGCCGTGTCTATGGGGGAAGCTGGAAAACGTGTCCTTTTCGAATGTTTCCAAGCAGGTTGTCATGTCGTTTTGCGTGGCAGGCATGGCACTTTGTGACATTCCAACCTGTTTGATAACATGTGGAAAATATCAAAATTGGCGGAAGTCTTGCACGAAATGCTGTTTTTTTTTGCACCCACGTGTCTCGTTTCGAGTCTCTGGTTTTCCTGTGGGGTCGCCGTGTCTATGGGGAAGCTCCACACTTTACACTTTGCACTTTACACTCCTCACTCCACAATTTACACTTTAGACTCCACACTTTACACTTTACACTCCTCACTCCACACTCTACACTCCACACTCCCCACTTTACACTCCACACTCCACACTCTACACTTTCCACTCCACACTCCGCACTCCACACTCCACACTTTACTGTACACTCCACACTTTATACTTTACACTCCTCACTCCACACTCCTCACTCCACACTTTACACTCCTCACTTTACACTCCACACTCCACACTTTGCACTTTACACTCCTCACTCTACACTCTACACTCCACACTCTACACTCCACACTCTACACTTTACACTCCTTACTCCACACTCTACACTTTACACTCCGCATTCTACACTTTACACACTCTACACTCTACACTTTACACTCTACACTCCACACTCTACACTTTCCACTCCACACTCCACACTCTACACACCACACTCTACACTTTCCACTCCACATTTCACACTCCACACTGCACTTTACACTCCACACTCCACACTTTACACTCCTCACTCCACACTCTACACTCCACACTCCCCACTTTACACTCCACACTCCACACTCTACACTTTCCACTCCACACTCCGCACTCCACACTCCACACTTTACTCCCCACTCCACACTTTATACTTTACACTCCTCACTCCACACTCCACACTTTACACTCCTCACTTTACACACCACACTCCACACTCTACACACCACACTCTACACTTTCCACTCCAGACTCCACACTCTACACTTTACGCTCGACACTCCACACCCCACACTTCACACTCCACACTTTACACTCCACACTCCACACTTTACACTCCTCACTCGACACTCCACACTTTACACTCCACACTGCACACTTTACACTCCTTACTCCACACTCCACACTTTACACTCCTCACTCCTCACTTTACAATTCACACTTCACACTCCACACTTTCCACAACACACTCCACACTTTAAACTCCACACTCCACACTTTACACTCCTCACTCCACACTTTACACCACACTTTACACTCCACACTCTACCCTCCACACTTTACACTCCACACTCCACACTCTACACTTTACACTCTACACTAAACACTCTACACTCCACACTTTACACTTTACACTCCACGCTTTCCACTCTACACTCCTCACTCGACACTTTACACTCCACACTTTACACTCCACACTCCACACTCTACACTTTAGACTCCACACTCCGCACTTTATACTTTGCACTTCTCACTCCACACTCCACACTTTACACTCCTCACTTTACACACCACACTCCACACTCTACACACCACACTCTACACTTTCCACTCCAGAATCTGCACTCTACACTTTACGCTCAACACTCCACACCCCACACTTCACACTCCACACTTTCCACTCCACACTCCACACTTTACACTCCTAACTCGACACTCCACACTTTACACTCCACACTGCGCACTTTACACTCCTCACTCCACACTCCACACTTTACACTCCTCACTCCACACTCCTCACTTTACAATTCACACTTTACACTCCACACTTTCCACTCAACACTCCACACTTTAAACTCCACACTCCACACTTTACACTCCTCACTCCACACTTTCCACCACACTTTACACTCCACACTCTACCCTCCACACTTTACACTCCACACTCCACACTCTACACTTTACACTCTACACTATACACTCTACACTCCACACTTTACACTTTACACTCCACGCTTTCCACTTTACACTCCACGCTTTCCACTTTACACTCCTCACTCCACACTTTACACTCCACACTCCACACTCTACACTTTACACTCCACACTCCACACTCTACACTCCAGACTTTACACTCCACACTCCACACTCTACACACCACACTCTACACTTTCCACTTCACACTCCACACGCTACACTCTACACTCCACACTCTACACTTTACACTCTACACTTTACACTCTACACTTCACACTCTACAATTTACAAACTCCACACTCCTCACTCCACACTTTACACTCCTGACTCCTGACTTTACACTCCACACTCCTCACTCCACACTTTACACTCCTCACTTTACACTCCACACTCCACACTTTGCACTTTACACTCCTCACTCTACACTCTACACTCCACACTCCACACTCTACACTCCACACTCTACACTTTACACTCCTTACTCCACACTCTACGCTTTACACTCCGCATTCTACACTTTACACACTCTACACTCCCCACTCCACACTTTACACTCCACACTCCTTACTTCACACTCCACACTCCACACTCTACACTTTCGACTCCACACTGCAGACTGGTAACAAGGGAAGCACGTACAAGACTGTTCAAATAAACTATTGCAGAAAGGTATTGTGCGTGACTGCAAAACCATGTGTTTTGACATCTGTACCATTAACATACGTGTGAGCATTCGGGTTCGTGGGTTTCATCTTGTTTTTTTTAAAACTTTTTGGTATGTCACTGTGTCACTTGCCAGATAGTTCATGGAAGTGGGCAATTTTTACAAAACCTCAGTATTCAGATGCCATGTCCTGCGCATCCTGCACTTTCGCCCAGGAAAGCTGGGCTGAAAGAGCAAGGCTATTCCATGCTGGCCAACAAGTGGGGACCCTGGGACCGGGGGACCGTTCTGGGATCGGCTCATCGCTTTGAACATGTTTCGGATCAGGCCCAACTTCAGGGGGTTGGCGTTGCTGTTCTTGCCCTTTGATGCTGCGCGAAAGCTGAGGCGCTGAAAGAGGAACTTTAGTTGATGATTGATGATAATTAGGAAGAAAGGTGGCTCATGATGGCCAATCATGGTTTTAATTTCATGATTACTAGTGGGTTGATGGGTCGATGATAAGTAACAAAGCTATATGAAAGACAGATAACACTAAGCTTGGGAAGATTTTCATGCCCTCATGATGTCAATTTTCAGCGAAACTTTGGGCAGCTATGATTTTCCTGGTGACTCACACTGGCGTGGGGAGAAAAACCAAGGTTTTAAGTTTCAACCGTTTGAACCCAACAAGAATCCATACCGAAGTTTGCTTAGTGGGGGGGCCCTGGTGCAAAACAAATGAGATGGGGCTGCCCATGACAGGGGTTGGTAAACGTCCTGTTTTGGGGATTTTGAACATCACTTGAACAAGTCACGAAAGGTAGCGTCAGCTACCTGAGTTCTCCGTGCTTCAGCACAATCATAGGGGGTATTGGGGGGCCAGCCCGTGCAAAACGTGGAATTCTCCACGTTATGTATTAGATATCAATTATAAGGAGGGGGGGGGCCCCCCCCCTCTAAAATGGTCATGGGTTCAATTCCCACGGGTGACGCGGTCACGGTCCGCCACAGTAGAGGCACACTCTCCATGAGGGAGATGTCCCTGTAGTCCAGCATAATTGGTTTGCTTCAGCCTCAATAACAGTTGCTGCAAGGGGTCTTAAAAAGGGGGTTTTAAATAAACCCCTTTTCGTGCATCATTTCACGCTGCACAAGATACCGTATCATGCAGTCATGCTCTGGATAAAATCATCTTAGACTGCAAAAAAGTTTTTGGTGTATCATCTTAGGGGCGCAGCATTTTGACACCACTCCTCTCCCACTACACTACCTTTCGTCCGCCTCCGCCTGCTCTCAAGTATCTGTTGGAAATTCTATCCCTGTAGTTGGGTGATGTTCAATTAGGACATTTACCAAGCCCTGTTTGACTAACACATCATGATGGTTGTTCACTTGACTCAAGAATACCTTAGTGAAAAGACGTCTGCTTCAAATCGATTCAGCCATGAGATCTGTACACGTCATCCTGGCAGTGCATGTCTCCTACGGCTTGGCCCACTTTGTTCATCTGAAATCGATGACACCTTTCGAGCTGCCTGTTCGTACTACTGGTTGCAGCTCTACGTCAATCAAAGTCTGCTATGAATGCACGCGAGAGTTGACAGATACCGCGGACCTTCCGCAAGTTCCGCAACTCTTCAGCTTTCGTGTGGACTGTCGAGGTGCCAAGGGAGACTTCCAAAACATAACGCTGTTTGATTCCAGCCTGGTCTGTGCTCACCTGACCTACCGGAAGTATGGCAACAGCTCGGTGAGGAATCCCACCTCTCAATGGCTTCCCTTGATTTCTGATCGCATCGTGACTGTGGAGAAGGGGGACGTCTTGGACTTTCAGTGCGTGTTCCGGAAGCGCTTAAAAATTTACCACGGCCTGGGACCGGAACGACCGGAACGACTGCACTCCAGCTCTCGCGAAAACGCGCTGGGGGAGGACTATTTCACCCCGAGCTTCGGTATGGTTTTGGACGGAGGGGACGGGCGCCAGATGATCTTCACGCCGCTCATTGTTAAACTGTTCTACCTCCCAGGGGACAGGAAGCCTTGCATCGAATCCTTGGCCGAGGCGTATAAGTGGAAAATGAAGGTGTCCAAGTCGAAGGGACTGACCTATTGGGTCAGCTATGCCAGTCCAGTGTTGCAGCCACAGATCCTGCCCGAGGTGGAATTTTCGTCTGAACTTCGAGGGGAGCTCTACAGACTGGACAAAGATCTCTTGCATTTGACGGTGATGGAAGCCACCAGTTACAACTCTTGGAAGAAGCCTCAGGCCATAGCGATTGTTGAAATCACATTGGAGCTGCGAAATGTGGGTCATTTCTGGGATGGTTTATGGAGCCTCCAGTAATCTAAAAGGTTGCAAGGGACCTTTGCCCATTTACTTCGTTGAATTACCATGAATTACCTGTTTTTAGAGTGGTGATTTTCGGTCGCAAGCTTCCCAGGATACCCAGAAGGAGTTGGTGGAGCTAGATGACAACTTTTATGGCGATGGTGCAGAAAACGACTACAGCTTTTCGGTGGACTTCAAGTTGCGAGTGAATCCCGACTTGCTTCGGAGTGATACCAAAGATGTGGTGGTCAGATTGAGAGTGGGACCCCTGGGAGCCTGGCTTCGTGAAAAGCCTAGCTACTTCAATGTGACCCTTCCTACAAATCGAGATGAAAATTCATCAAGCTGGTGGCTTTGGTTGACGCTTATTCTGTTGCTCTTGATATTTCTGGCTGCCATGGCATATGTTTTCCGGGAGCAACTCTTCATGTCAGAGGCGTTTCAGCTTCTTTGGCGGCGGGCTGCCGGGCTTCCTAGTGACCAGACCGGCGTCTCAATCGAGATGCAAAGTTGATCGCTCCGGAAGAAACAACGGCTCAACCAGGGTTTTTTAGACGACCCAAATAGGGAAGTTTTCTGTAACACAGGCTTATTTTTTGGGGTAATTACTACAATACTTTTTGTTTGGACGCGTTTCAATTTGTTTGTTTGGGAACATTTGCAGGAAACCAGCGTTTTACGCCAAAATGGGGAGTTCCTGCAATTTCTTCATTGAATGCTCGGATCAGTCGATCCCCACCATCCACCTTCGCCAAGGGTTCCAACCCCGGCAAGTGGCGCCATAAGTGTGCAATGCCCAACATTCCTGGGGTTTGGGAAAAAATTGGATTATAGTAATATATAGTAATCGTAGTAACTGCCAAGAGATAGGAAAGTACACTACCTTCATTTTAGTAGGATCTTACTTTTCTATCTGGGGGTTGCTATGAAGTCAAAGGATTGCTGAGGGTCGTGGTGGCATTTCTCCAGTGATGCTTTCTTGTGGGAAAAGGTTCTGTTGAATTGCTGGTCATATCAAGTCATATCATATGGGGATGGGTCAAAACCTACTACTACTCCTACTACTACTACTACTACTCCTACTACTACTCCTACTACTCCAACTACTACTACTACTACTACTACTGCCACTACTACTACTACTCCTACTATTCCTACCTCTACTCCTACTCCTACTCCTACTACTACTACTACTCCTACTCGTACTCCTGCTACTACTCCTACTACTACTACTACTCCTACTCCTACTCCTCCTCCTACTACTCCTACTACTACTACTACTCCTACTCCTACTCCAACTCCTACTCCTACTCCTACTCCTACTACTACTCCTACTCCTACTCCTACTACTACTACTACTACTCCTACTCCGTAGTAGGAGTAGTAGTAGTAGTAGCAGTAGGAGTAGGAGTAGTAGGAGTAGTAGTAGTAGGAGTAGTAGTAGTAGTAGGAGTAGGAGTAGGAGAGGAGTAGGAGTAGTAGTAGTAGCAGTAGCAGTAGGAGTGGGAGTAGGAGTAGGGGTAGGAGGAGTAGGAGTAGGAGTAGGAGTAGGAGTAGAAGTAGGAGTAGGAGTAGGAGTAGGAGGAGTAGTAGTAGTAGTACTACTACTACTACTAGTAGAGTAGTAGTAGTAGTACGAGTAGGAGTAGGAGTAGGAGTAGTAGTAGTAGCAGTAGTAGTAGTAGTAGTAGGAGTAGTAGTAGTAGCAGCAGTAGTCGTAGTAGGAGTACGAGTAGTAGTAGAAGTAGTAGTAGTAGGAGTAGGAGTAGGAGTAGTAGTAGTAGTAGCAGTAGTAGTAGGAGTAGTAGTAGTAGTAGTAGCAGTAGGAGTAGGAGCAGTAGTAGTAGTAGTACTAGTAGTAGTAGGAGTAGTAGTAGTAGTAGCAGTAGTAGTGGTAGCAGTAGTAGTAGTAGTAGTAGTAGTGGTAGTAGTAGTAGTAGTAGGAGTAGTAGTAGTAGTAGTAGGAGTAGTAGGAGTAGGAGTAGGAGTAGGAGTAGGAGTAGGAGGAGTAGGAGTAGGAGTAGGAGTAGGAATAGGAGTAGGAGTAGGAGTAGGAGTATACTACTACTACTACTCCTACTATTCCTACCCCTACCCCTACTCTTACTCTTACTCCTACTCCTACTACTACTACTACTCCTACTACTACTACTCCTACTACTACTAGTACTACTACTACTACTACTGCTCCTACTACTACTACTTCTACTACTACTCGTACTCCTACTACGACTACTGCTGCTACTACTACTACTACTCCTACTACTACTACTGCTACTACTACTACTACTACTACTCCTACTCCTACTCCTACTCCTACTCCTCCTACTACTCCTACTCCTACTACTACTACTACTCCTACTACTACTACTACTGCTACTCCTACTACTGCTACTACTACTACTACTCCTACTACTACTACTACTGCTCCTACTCCTACTGCTACTACTACTCCTACTCCTACTGCTACTACTACCACCACTACTACTACTACTACTACTGAATGGGGGAATAAACATCCACGAGCCAGCTGTGACTTTGGGTACCATCCGTGTACCAGGTGTTTGACCCATCGCCATATCCCTTACTAGTCATTCCCATGACTGTTGCAGGCCTGCCTGATTGCCCCACGGAGTTGATTGAAGGGACAACTTACAGGACATCATGGCGATTTTCAGAAGGACAATATGATTCATGCATGGATGCAGGGGTACCATATTTTCAGACAAACCAACAGCATTTTCCTCCCGGTTGGGCTATTTTCATCCATCGAACTGTAGATATATCCATGAGATAAGCCCCACTTAAGCTACTGATATTATAAACCAACTTAGCCACTTAGTAAGCAGGTAGTAAGCATATGAAGTGACCCACTTGTGGAATATAGCAACCTTGAAAATGCCTACAAGTCTTTCCAGGATGAGAACGGTTGGATGATGTTTACAATATCAAAGGACGTTTAGTTAGAAAACTTCCGAGTCACGGATGCTTGTCATGGGCAGCATTCTCACCATCATGTCAACCACATCATCATGTCAACCACATCAACATCAAGTAGTTGAGAAGTGTAACAGGTCGGGAGCGCTTGATCAGGCTTGACAAGACTCTCGTGCGCGAAACCCTGTGTTTTTTTCGGGAAAAGTGGCTTGCGCGGTCGCCGAAGTAGGGTCTCTGTTTCCCGGTTTCGGACCTCGATCTGCGCAAGTTGTCGACAGAACGTGCAAACGCGCACAGGACTGTAGCCAAAGCTCGATTTCACACAAAATTCGTAAAACATGACATGTTTGGAGCACTTTTGGAAGATGAGGTTGGCAAAATCTGCACGAGACAGTAGCCGGAGCTTGATTTCACATAAAAATCGAAAAAAATCTGAGCCGTTCGGAGCACTTTTGGAATAAGATGAGGTCGGACAATTTCATTGATTCATTGATTCATTGGTTCATTCGTTCATTCATTCATTCATTCAGTCAGTCAGTCATTCATTCATTCATTCAGTCAGTCAGTCATTCATTCATTCATTCATTTATTCATTCATTCATTCATTCATTCATTCATTCATTCATTCATTCATTCATTCATTCATTCATTCATTCATATATTCATGTATTCATGTATTCATGTATTCATACCTTTCCATTCATTCATTCGTTCCTTTCATTCCTTTCATGTATTCGTTCATTTTCATGTCATTTCATTTCGTTTCATTTCATTTCGCTTCATTTTTTCATGCGTCTGAGTTTGATTTGATTTGATTTCCATTTTCATTTTCATTTTCATTTCGTTTTCATTTCATTTTTATTTTCATCTTCATTTTCATTTCAATTCGTGTCATCATTCATTCACTCACTCATGCGATTCAAATTCAATTCAACGCAGTTCATGTCAATTCAATTAAATTCAATTCAACTCAGTTCGATCATTCTCACCCACTTTCTTCAATGCATTCATTTCAATTCACGTCTTTCCTGTTCACCAACAATCCCTATAAGCAAACTGGTTCCTATAGCCATGTCCTATTTTTCCCCAAACAATGTGGCCACACTTGGGGTTCTTACGGTGAGGGTTCGGGCCCAGTGTTCATTCGAAGTGGTTTCCGGGGCTTTCGGCATTTTCCTTATCAATTTCTGCACCAAATGGCTCTTGTGACACGTCCATGTGCATTTCGACTGCGCAGGCTCGCACAAAACGGGTGCCCCGTGCCCCGGTATTAGCGTCCGGCACTTCCCCTGTAAATTTCTACATAAAATTTGGCTCTTGTGACATGTCCATGAGCATTTCGACTGCGCAGGCTCGCATAAACGCGTGTCGCGGTTCTGCGCGGCATTTTTCCTGTAATTTTTTGCGTAAAATCGCTCTTGTGACATGTCCATGTGCATTTCGAATGCGCAGGCTCGCACAAAATGTGCGACAAACTTCTGGGGCGCGGCATTTCCTGTAAATTCTTGAGCCAAATGGCTTTGATGACATGTCCATGTGCATTTCGACTGCGCAGGCTCGCACAAAACGAGAAATCTTGTATAGAGACATCTTGCCAAGAGACGTCTCATAGAGAGCTTGTGCAGAGATCTTGCCAAGAGACTTCATCAGTGGCTCTAAGCTAGCCGGACAAAAGCGACCCTAGGAGTGAAAGCATGGTGTTCATTCTCAAGCTGGTCTCTGGAAGAAGAGACACTGCAGGTTTGGTTCCAAGGTCTGTTTGTGAAGATCTCTGTAGAAGCCCGTGGGCAAGAACTCCGTAGAAGACAGGTTCTCTGTAGAAGCTGCTGTGCAAGTTGCAAGAACGCTTTGTAAGGCTATCTGCACAAGGTGTCCAAGAGATATCTCCGCAGAAGATCCCTGCAAGAGGTCTCAAACTAAGATCTCTGTTCAAGTTGGTTAGGAAAGATCTCTGAGCAAGATCTCTGTTCTTTTCACCAGGTCTCTGTACAAGATCTGGATAAGAGGCTTACAGGGATCTTGTACAGAGATCTTGCCAGGAGACTTCTTACAGAGGTCTTGTACAGTTAGCCGAACTACACACTATTTGGGGTCTCTTGCCCGGATAATTAAACCTTCCGCCCCGGCGCGTGCCGGGCACTACCTGGTATATATTTCCAGGTTTTTAATAATTATTAGCTTTTCGGCATATACTTTGGGGTTGCTATATCCTTGTTCCCGAATGCGTAGCAAGGGTTCCCGTTTCATTCTGGGGGTCTGGGGGTTGAAGGTGTGTTCCCTCGACGTTGCGTTTACGACCTCGACCGTTCGCAACCGTCCGCAACCGTCCGCAACCGTCCGCAACCGTCCGCAACCGTCCGCAACCGTTCGCAACCGTCCGCGCGAGGCCGTATGGCCGTGCCTATGGTAAGTTCTGCATCAGGGGTCACTTTTGGAGGTTTCCAGCGTCGCGGTGCTTCGTTTCGCGTCGCAGGCGTGGCACTTGGTGACATTCAGACGTGTTTTGTAACGTGTGGAGCATTGTTTTGTGTGGCACGCGCAATCTTTTTACGACGTTTTCAGAAGATGCGTTGCTTTTTTCGTGGCAGGCGCAACACTTGGGACGTGTCCATCTTCATTTTGCGTGGCAGGCGCAGCACTTTAGACGTGTCTTGTGGCTCGTTTTGTGCGAATCGCATTGTCAGGGCTGCGCCATTGGTGACAAGGTGCAAATTTCGTGGCAGGCGTGGCATTTTGTGAGATGTGTTGAAAATTGACGGAAGCGTCGCACGAAACATCGATTTTGAGGTAGCAAATTTTCATGTTCTAAGAAAACTCGTTGGAACATGTTGATTTTGAAACTACAAAGTGCGAAAATGGGAGAATGCTTCGCACGAAATGCTCGTTTTTGTTGCTCCAGCATGTCTCGTCTCGAGTCTTTGGTTTTCCTGTGGTCTTGCCGTGTGTATGGGGGAAACTGCAAAACCTATCCTGTTTCAAGGTGTCAAAGCAAGTTGTAACGTGGTTTTGCGTGGCAAGCGTGCCGCTTCGTGACATTCTCACGTGTCTGCAAAAAGTGTCGAAATTCCTTTTGTGTGGCAGGCGCATTCTTTTGCGTCCTTTTCAGAAGCTGAATTCCAATTTTTCTGGCAGGTGCAGCACTACACTACACTTCAACTGTACACTCCACACTCCACACTTTACACTCTATACCTTAAACTCCACACTCTACACTTTACACTCCACACTTTACACTCTACACTTTACACGTTACACTCCACACTTTACACTTTACATTCCACACTTTACACTCCACACTCTACGCTCTACACTTTACACTCCACGCTCCACACTCTGCACTCCACACTCTTACACTCCACACTCCACACTTTACACTCCACACTTTACACTCCACAGGCGACACTTTACAGTTCACGCTTTACATTTGGCACTCCACATTACACATTTTACAATTTGCGTCTCACATGTGCACTTTGGGTCGTTGAGGCTTGACTTTGTTGCAGTGCTGTGCAAGCATGGCGTTATATTGTTGCAAGCAGGAGGTTGTGTACAGATGTTGCTGTTCACTGATGTTTGAGGGTTGCTGTTCTGTTGCTGGTTTTCATATTTAAAAGGTGTCGGAAAGATTTCGGCTGTGCTCAGCTTCAAGAGGTCGCTCAGCATTCAGTTCATGACCGAAACACGTGCAGATTTCGTATGCACTCGGGTGGTGCTGATTCAGGCACGAGGTGTGTAGAGATAATGCAAGACAGCGATGTTCAAAGGTTGCTGTTGTGTTACTGTTGTCTATTTTCACCAAAGTTGGAAAGATGTTGGCTGGGCTCAGCTCATACAGACTTCGCACACAGTGTTTCAAGCATGTCGTGTGTAGAGCCGTTGCTGGTGGTGTTTTACCGTGTTTTTTTGGTCACCACATTGGGGCCGGCTATTTGAAAAAACAGAGCATACGCAGAACTCGCACGCGCTCGAGTCATATTGTTGGAGGCAAATGTATGTAGAGATGTGCCTGTTTTCAGGCATGTGACAAATGTGTTTGTTCCCGAATGCGTAGCAAGGGTTCCCGTTTCACTCTGGGGGTCTGGGGGTGGAGGGTGTGTTCGCTTGACGTTGCGTGTGCAACCATTCGCAACCGTCCGCAACCGTCTGCAAGTGTCCGTGTCAGGGCCGTATGGCAAGGCCTATGGTAAGTTCTGCAACAGGGGTCACTTTTGGAGGTTTCCAGCGTCGCGGTGCTTCGTTTTGCGTGGCAGGCGTGGCACTTCGTGATATTCAGACGTGTTTTGTAACTTGTCGAAAGTGGTTTTGTGTGGCAGGCGCAATACTTTTGCGTCGTTTTCAGAAGATGCGTTGCTTTTTTCGTGGCAGGCGCAACACTTGGGACGTGTCCATCTTCATTTTGCGTGGCAGGCGCAGCACTTTAGACGTGTCTTGTGGCTCGTTTTGTGCGAATCGCATTGTCAGGGCTGCGCCATTGGTGACAAGGTGCAAATTTCGTGGCAGGCGTGGCATTTTGTGAGATGTGTTGAAAATTGACGGAAGCGTCGCACGAAACATCGATTTTGAGGTTGCAAATTTTCATGTTCTAAGAAAACTCGTTGGAACATGTTGATTTTGAAACTACAAAGTGCGAAAATGGGAGAATGCTTCGCACGAAATGCTCGTTTTTGTTGCTCCAGCATGTCTCGTCTCGAGTCTTTGGTTTTCCTGTGGTCTTGCCGTGTGTATGGGGGAAACTGCAAAACCTATCCTGTTTCAAGGTGTCAAAGCAAGTTGTAACGAGGTTTGGCGTGGCAAGCGTGCCACTTCGTGACATTCTCACGTGTCTGCAAAAAGTGTCGAAATTCCTTTTGTGTGGCAAGCCCATCACTTCGGAGACATCCATTGTCATTTTGCGTGGCAGGCGCAGCACTTCGGGCGTGTCGCATTGCGTGCTCTACACTCTACACTCCACCCTCCAGACTCTACACTCCACACTCCACACTTTACACTTTACACTCCACACTTTACATTCTACACTTTACACTCTACACTTTAAACTCCACACTCTACACTCCACGCTCTACACGCCACACTCTTCACTTCACACTCTACACTCCACACTCCGCACTTTACACTCCACACTCCACACTTGACACTTTACACTCCATACTCTACATTTTACACTTTACACTTTCCACCCTACACTTTACACTCCACACTTTAAACTTTAAAATTTACACTCCACACTTTGAGCTTTACACTTTACACTCCCCATTCTCCACTCCACACTCCACAGTTTACACTTTACACTTTGCACTCACTTTATACTCCACACTCTACACTCTACACTCCACACTTTACACTCCACATTTTACACTTCACACTTCACACTCTACACTCCACACTCCCCACTTTACACTTCACACTCCACACTTTACACTTTACACTCCACACTTTACACTTTACACACATTACACACTTTACTTTGCACACTTTACACGCTGTACACACTTTAAACAGTACACTTTACACTCCACACTACACTCCACACTCCACACTCTACACACGACACTCCCCACTTTACACTTTACACTCCACATTTTACGCTTTACACTCCGCACTCTACACGTTACACTCCACACTTTACACTTTACACTCCACACTTTACACTCCACACTTTACACTCCACACTTTGCACTCCACACTTTACACTTTGCACTCTATACTTTACACTCCACACTTTGCACTCCACACTTTACACTTTGCACTATACTTTACACTCCACACTCTACACTCCACACTTCACACTCCACACTGTGCACTTTACACTTTACACTCCGCACTCTACACTCCACACTCCACACTTCACACTCCACACCCGCTAATCCACACTTCAGACTTTACACCCCACACTTTTCACTTTACACTTTACACCCTACACTTTACATCCCACACTTTACACTCCACACTTCACACTCTATACTTTACACTCCACACTCTATACTCCACACTCTACACACCACACTTTACACTTCACACTCCACACTTTACACTCCACACTCCATACTTTGCATTCCACCCTCTTCCGCGTTCCACAGTCTACATACAGTGCACTGGTACGGTAACAGGGGAAACATGTACAAGACTGTCAAAATAACTTGTTTCACAAAAGTGTTCTACGTGACTGCATTCGGGTTCGTGGGCTCCATCTTGTTTTTGAACAATAATTATCACCCATGTATGGAATATTCCTAGAATAATATGATGTATATACCCACCCTTCTGTAAACTACATAGATTGTGGGAAACCCACCATTTCTAGTTCATTTTCCTAGGATTTCACTGTGGATTTTCCGCATCTTTTTGTATGTTCATCCTAGAGACATTCGGTATCCCCATTGAATATCCCATTGCTAGCCATTCATGATCCATTAATAGCAACTATGAACCACTATAAATCAAGTTTTTGGTGATTTCCACCTGGCCTTACCCGCAATGGAGGCAGACCATTGCTGCTGTTTACAGTGATGGCTCCAAGCCTTTGCCAGATCCGTTGGAGAAGATTTTGGAGGTCCAAAAATGGGAGATCAGCGAGTTGACATTCCCAATGTAGCCGAAATTAAGGGATATGTATACGATATACGCATATATATATATATACACATATACTTGTGTATTTGGGGCATAAAACACACACACACATATATATATATATTTATATTTATATATATATATATGTATGTATGAATATGTAGAGTATCCATAGAGGTATGTGTTTTGTAGGAATATTAAGGGATAATGTTGTGTATAAATGATATCCATATGGTGTTGGTCCATGAAATTTCGGGCCAACAGATCCAAAGCAGATCTGGGACAAACACTTGATTTCTTTCACGAACATCAAGAAATCTATTGCACTGAAACCAAATGAATCCTATTGCCATGATTCGTCATTTTTGATATCTACTGTTGATATCTTGACTGCAATCTAAAGCATCTGATCAGACCTGCGGCCAGTCTCGTGGGATTTGGGAATCGCGCCATTCATGTCACCACATGTTGGCACTCTTAGTCGGGTTCGGATGATCCTGAACGACTCAAGCAGTCCATCTCCAAAAGCGCCGCAATAATCCAATCCAACATGTATCATCATCACTTTAAGGGGCAGAAGTCCTGCAGATACGCTCAAGCCACTACCGGATCACAGAAAGACGGGTTGATTTTGAGGATCGTTATAACCATCCTATTTAGTGGGGCTACCCAATTTTGATCCATCCCCGTTTCTTGGTAAGTCTTCACAGGGAAATCACCATTCTGTTGCAATTAAATCACATGCAAGTTTCCCTGTTTCATCATGGTCATGGTTCGGGTTTTTCCACATTCTGTGATCGTTTGTACACTGAGAATTTGGGGTATTCCGGTTCTGATTTTTTGTAAAATTTGTTTCCATTTTTGAAATAGCCATCAGACAGGATATAGCACATTTTCAGACACACCCAAACATCATGTTGTACGTTATATATATATATATATCTCATTGTAGCCCATGATTCTCCCATCAGATCCCACTATTGTCCCATTGCATCCCATTCTTCTCCAACCATATTATACCAGTAGTGCCCGGCCCGCGCCGGGGCGGAAGTTTTGAAACAATGAAACTGCTATGAGAAATCAATGGCCTATAGGAAAGTAGTTGCGAAGCAGAAGCAGTGAATGGCTGAAGTTAGAGGTGCACCAACGAAAGGGCGAATGGTTGCTGAGATGACAATGAGCTGAAAGAATCCATGTGCAGCTCACTCAATGAAGCAACCAATCATGATTCAGCGAATCGATGAATCAGTGGATCATGAAGCGGCAAATCAGCAAATCAATGAATCAGCGAATCAATGGTTCAACGATTGAGTGAGTCAATGAATCAATGAATGGTTGAATCAATGAGTCAATGGAATGAATCATTGAATCAAGGAAGGAATGAATCAATGAATTTGCCAACCTCATCCTCAAAAAGTGCTCCGATCCCTCATTTTTGTTCGACGATTCTGAAATCCAAATCGACCTCTCGCTACAGTCTGGTGCACATTTTGCCGATCTCATCTTCCAAAAGTGCTCCGATCCCCACAATTTTTGCGATTTTGGAGTGCAAAACAAACTCATTGAAATGCAAATCGAGCTCTGGCTACAGTTTGGTGCACATTTTGCCGATCTCATCTTCCAAAAGTACTGCGGCGTCGTTAGTTCTTTAACGTTTTGAAGCGCAAATCGAATTCTTGCTGCAGTGTAATTAGTCCACATTTGGCCGACCTCATGTTCCAAAAGTGCTCCGACGTCGTCAGTTATTTAGCATTTTGAAGTGCAAATCGAGGTCTCGCTACAGTCTTGTGCACAATTTGCCCACAGACCCTACTCTGGTGCCCCCAGGAACCACATTACACGAAAAAACACAGGGTTTCGCAACAACTTGATGATGGGCTGTTGAAATGACGATGTGGTTGACATGATGATGTGGTCGACATGATGGTGGGAATGCTAACCATGGCACTCGTCATTCACTCGGAAGTTTTTTTTCATCCCTTTAGAAAGACAGATTTATCATGAAACATATGTATGTCCAATAGCAGTCATTGCAAAAATTAGATCCGCAAAAGACGTTGGCAAACGAAAAAACTGACAACGCTGAATTCGACGCAAAACCTGTTCGATCAAACGCAGCGCGCACCAAAACAAATGTATGACAAACAACATGGCAAGGCAAAGGGAACAATCTCAGGACAAGCCAGCGTGAGAACCACTCAACACAAGATGACCGACGAAACCTGCAGCGTCATATTGAACCATCACGACACTGTGGGCGAAAACTCCGGTAAACTGCACAGGTGGCAGGCGCAGAGACCAGGGATAGGACAATCAATCTGCTGAACTGCACGGGCGGCACGCGCAGACACCAACGTTTTGAAAATCAGCCTGGCCAATTGCCAGGCCGCAGGCGCAGAAGATATGACAAACGTTCTGGTAAACTGCACGGGTAGCAGGCGCAGAGACGAAGGATGCAACCATCACTAAACTTCTTTTGACTATACAGTATACATATAATATATGTATATATCTCCCGTCATAATACTTTACGGGATCAATATAGGCGGCATGCATATATATATTATAGTATAACATCCCATATCCCATGATTCCCAGGATGATTTTCCAATGCTCCAAAGGAGAGTCGCACTTCGGTTGTGACCAGCAACTGGCTTCCCACCGGAACCCAAGCTGCCATGGCTTCTACGCAGGTGGGACTCCATGGAAAAAATGGGAGAAGCACGGCACCATTTTCATTCACTTTTCTAGGGTTTTTTTCATGCAAATCTTCAACAGATTTCAGGGAGGGTCCGGGTTTTGGGGTCAGGGAGGGCAATTTTCACAAGACTTTGTCCTCTGTTCGATTGTTATTTGTGTTTTAAATTTGAAGGATGAAGATCCAGAAATGAAAACGGTGGAATTTCGATTTTTAAGTTTGGGAAAAAACTCAGGTGGTAAACGTAAAGCATCTCCAATGACCAAATTTTACCATTTGGAGAAATACTGAAACCCAAACCCCGGAAATGAATTAATTATTATTGGTGGGTTCTCCCTACATTACGCATGAAAATTGTTTGTTTGTGGGTCCATTAACTTTGGGAACCAAGTCGCTGTTGACTTGCGATGTTCTCCCAGCCAGATTCTGGAACCATTCCCCTATTGAAAATTCACAGTGGATTGCCAGACAATGTATGATTGAAAATACGAATGACTATTGAACTACTGGATGACTTTGAACATGTTTCTCGACGAAGGATAGACAATTTCGCAGAGGTTCGTTTGGTTTTCGATTTCAGTCTAAACCTACTCAACAGTTCCAGAGGGGAAATGGGTTAGAATTTACAGCCTTGACAAGACAACCCAGATATTTTTTTCTTATTTTTCTTATCAAACCATATAAACCATCCCATTTTAACCCATCGTCCAAAATTTTGTAGATGACCGACTCTACCATTAAGTATACGATTTTTTTCTGGTAATAAAAACCCTTCAAAATCTTCAATATCATTGTTCTTTGGTACACCCATTTGGCAACTTCCCAAGCAAAATCCGCCAGGTGAAGGTGCGGGGGGTTGGACGTCCGGATCCATGGAAAGCGCTAATGGAACCACCAATGGGGGGCCCCAAACGCGAAGCTATTGGGGTTCTTACTTCAAGTATAGGCAGAAATGCATGTTTGCGTTTTGGAGCTGGGTTGCTGGTGTGTGATGTTTTGACATACCTGTTGTTTGCTGCCTCTCAGGCATGGCATTCAAAGATCTTATGAAATCCGTTGACAGATAAATATTGGCACTGAATTAAGTGGGGCTCTCCCCAATTGTTTCACAAAATCCCAGATGGTTCCCCCAAGTCCTAGAGTTGTTGAGGAATGTTTCACAAGACCCACACCTCTACTGTAACTAAAATCTATCTTAAATCGTTGCTTCAAGTCCAAACACAAATCCTTTGGGTTTCAGTTTTTTCCGCAAGGAAAAAGATCCGACTCTTCCTCCACGTCCCCAAGATTTTCCCATGGATTTTCCCGAAATCGCCAGATTTCCCATGGACGGTAGATTTTCCATCGTGGCTTCCGCTGCCAGGTGCGGATTTTTCCGGATGGCAGCGCGGTGGTCAGCAAACGCGACCTCGGTACGGCGCACATCCCGGGCTCCATGTGGTCCTGGGCGCCCGATGGCGGCGAGGTCGAATGGGAAGATTTTTTCCACCGATTCCAATGGGTTTGGGATAACCTATTGGGATATCAACTACCCTCTGGTAAACTAACGTAACTATGGAAAATCATCATTTCTCATGGGTAAATCCACTATTTCTATGGCCATTTTCAATAGCTATGTGAGTTTACCAGAGGGTAATCATTAGGTTTTTTCTTGGGTGGTTTTAGGAGTTTTTTGGTGGTCTTACGAGCCAAACATAATTTGGATATGATAGGAGATGTTCTTTTCACAGTAAGGTGTGATTCCAAAATGTTCGTCCATATATCCAACAAACATGATAAAACAATCACAATCCATTCTGAGTTTTCCGTTATTCCTCAACTATATATGTCCTTTTCCCATTGTTTTTTTTTTCGAGCTTACCCCCCCGAAAACAAACCAAGAGGTAGATGACAATAAACAATATACCAAACTGGCCCCGATTAAATTCTTCCTAAAAGGACTATATTGATTTTTTCACTGCCGATGCCCATGGCTAAAACCTGGGTAAAAAGTCACAGGACTGTGTGATTTTTGGCATTTTCCTGGAAAATCCAGCAGAAATAGGGTGAATCTACAGGGAATATTGGCTCATTTTTGTTTGAGCCAAATCCAAGGTTCGGTACATTCTCGCAGTTTAGGGACACCCCCCCATTCCATCTAATGATGTCCTATGAAAACTGCTGTTGATATTGGACGTACAGACCCAATATCAGAAAAGGAATTTCAGAATCATCTATGGCGATTTAATATTGTTTGACAATAACACACATTTTTTTGCCAATGATTTTTTTCCTGTCACCTAGTATTCACGGGATATGTTTTCGGTTTCGGTCTGTTAATAACCAGCATTTGAATCATCATTGTAGAGATTTCAGCATGGGAGAGGGAGGATAGCTGATTTTAGATATTAGATGACAGTATCCATGATCTCTTACTATGGGTTTGATGCAAAATGGGGATACTTCCAGATGGCCATCGGGCACTTGGGATTCAAGAATGAAAACGGATGGGGGGATTTTCCCATGGTGAGAAACCATAGGGATTGGGCGTTTAACAATCAAGCATTGTTGAAAATAGTGAGTCAATGGGCGATTTGACATGGTTTAAACATCCTGAAATGGGACTACAGTATATATATATATAGCCAATATAATATTAGATATTCCTAGTTTGTGGGACCCCAACATGTTCAGATCATCAGATCCAAACAATTCCACCTCTGGTGGGATCGTTCGTATTTGGAGGAATCACTGAGTCGTTCGGGACTTGTTCCAGGCAAATCCATCCAACTTTTTTTTTGGGGGATATATATATATAATTATATATATATGGTGCTATATATATATATAAGTATATATATATAGCGAAATCAAACTTATTTCAATGGATGGGTTTACGGGAAAATCTACAGGAAACCATAGATTTTCCCATTAAATACGGGGCTTTCCCAATCCATTGATTATTGAATCTAAAAATGGCGATTCTTCAGGGTGCAGCACCATCTCCTTTCACTTCACCCTTAGAGTGGCTGGGCGACTTGTTTCAGGTGAAAGGGACCTTTGTGCTGCAGCCAGATGGCACGTTGAGCTGGAAGGAGTGACGTTGAGCTGGAAGGAGTGACGTTTTCTGCTATAGATTATATAGATTGCCAAAGGGTAGACTGGTAGCGATTTACCGTTCACTTGCGGTTATGTTAAGGAAGTATGGAGTGAAAGCATTATATAGCATTATTATGTATATATATATTATATATATATAATATTATATATATATACTAATTAGTATATATAGTAACCAACCAAATTTGTATGCTTGTCCATTGGTTCATAAGATCACGGCCATGATGATTCGAGCAGAAAACATATCCACTGGCCAACAGACAGCACGTCTGTCACACCGACAGCCCATTCGGTGACTGGTGGTCTCTCCACAAGCCATGCCATCCCCGTGCATGTTCCGCTTGGGATAGAGATTGATCTTGTCCCATCGGTAGTTGGCATTTTTTTCCCATGGCTGGGCCAGGAATTCATGAGCTTCCTTTGGGGGTCTTCGAATTTTGGGAACAATGAACACATATTTAAACAGGTATACGGTATACGGTATATCAGTTTTTGACGTACTTAAATTCAGCTGGAGTTCAATTTTTGCCAACATCTTCCGGGGAAAAGGCAGCAAAATCGCCTCCCATTTTTTTTGTTTTCAGCCAGGACCACATCAATTCCGGAAAGTGGAATCTGCTGCCGGGTGGCAAGTTAAATATCACCCTCTTCGAGGCCAATTTCATCCTGCGCCTGGAAGGCCAATGGGGCCATCCCTGGATGGACATGGGATTTCTACCCCCTGGTTAAATCATCAACAAAACCAACTCCAAGATGCAAAAGTCCCAAAAGAATGGAAGATGTCAAGACTTGGCAGATGCTGATTTTTTTTGCTGGACATGAAAAAAAATTCATCCCCCAGATTAAACACACCTATTGCTGCCCACCTCTGAAAACGATGGTCTCTGAGGGGTGTTTAATATCAGGAGGAAGGGAGGACGCAACATGGGTCGCTTAGTTTTTTCCCCTTTTGCTGACCGTGCAATCATGATAGTGATGGATCAGAGTACAAGACCTGCCACCTAAAGATGGATTAGGTAGGTCGTTTCCGGTGTTTCTTTTTTTTGGACTTTGATATCTCTGTTTTGCTCCACCTGTTCGCTACTGTAAATCCATTGGTTGTTGCGTTTCACCCAACCTTTTGCGGGTTGTGATTTTCCACTTTTTCATTGCCACACTTTGGCTTTGTCCTATTCAACATATTTTGTCCAGTTGCCCTGCACCAAATCAACGAGCTTCAAAAAACAGCTGTTAGGGGACACTTTTCCACCCACCTATCTGACAGCATCGTCAAAATTTTCGGCACTCATGCTGAAAAATCCACTTCAATTTAGGCTGATGCTTTCCCCAAGCATCAAAAAAACCATTATCAGCCATGAAAACCAGTACTAGCCTTTATATCTGCATGTCCCCATGAACTTTGGGCAGGATCCAGGGCAGTGCAAGAATATCCGGAGTTTCCCACAATTGCCAGGGGGGCCCAGGGGGGACCCATTCAACTCGAGTCCTGGGTCGAGTTGGGGATCGCAGGCGACCAACAAAAGAACAAATGGAGGAAAATCCAATCCAAAGAATGGATGATAAATATATATAAATATGATAAATTCAAACCTTTTCCAACATCTAACACTCATCTAACGATCCTTTTCGAACCTTTTCGGACTCATTTTGGGGGCTGAAAGATATTCATAGGGGTCATATACCAAGTTACGGGGTAAAATCACCACAGGATACCACAGGTATAACCATACTACCGTGAGATTCGCGAAAGCGACTGGATGACAACTAACCAACGGGAAATTGACCAAGACCAACCATCGGAGCTAGGGATGCCAAGAAAAAACTCTGGATGATGGCAAGGATGTATCCCGAACAAAACATCAACATTATTAACATTATCGAAGGATATCGAAGGAAGTTTGGAAGTCAAACTTCCGACAATATGGACAGATGGAAAAGCAGAGGTGGGAAGAGTCAGAGAGGAGAAGAGCCGAAGAGAGAAGAGAAGATCAGAGAAGAGTAAGAGTGAGAAGAAAGAAGAAGCAGGTGCGCGAAAAGGTAGGAAAGTCGCGAAACACTGTGTTTTTCCAATGATTTGTGGCTCCGGAGAGTCGAAAAGTAGGCTCGCTAAAGCGGCGGGTGCGGAGCCATGTGATCAGATGAGAGATGAAAAGTTGCAGGCTGTTGTGGCGCGAAGCACATGTCCAAGTCAAAATGTACAAAACAAACCAGCGTCGGACCACTTTTGGAAGTTGAGATGTCGAAAAAGTGCACGCCGTTGTGCAAAACACACCATTCTCGGACCACTTTTGGACGTTGAGCTGTCGAAAAAGTGCACGTCGTTGTGGCGCCAAGCACATGTGGAAGTCAAAATGTTCAAAGCACCTCAGTGTCGGAGCACTTTTGGAAGTTGCGCAGTCGAAAAAGTGTACGCCGTTGTGGCGCGAAGCACATTTCCAGGTCAAAAGGTTAAAAAGACCACATGCTCGGACCACTTTTGAAGGTTCAGATGTGATTTTGCGTGGCAGGTGCACGGGGTTCTGCACCTTGCCAAAAGTGAGCAAAACGTGAGGGTTTTGTAGCAGTTCCAAAAACGATGGCAGGCGTGGGACATTTGCAGAGGATCTGCAAAGATGCATTTCGCGTGGCAGGCGCAGTGCAAGAGACATGTTCATCAGAGATGTTAGGAGGTCGGGGCGCTGATTTCCTGAGAGAGGTTGCATTTTGGAGCATCAGATCTGTGGGTCTGCTACTGGATGTATCACCAATCTTGACATACGTTGGCCACACGTAGTTCGTTCTTCAAAATCCTACCAGTCGAGATACCTGCGGGGCAAGATTTTTTCCCCAATACAGTCACCGACAGAATTATGGAAAAAAAAAACGTTTCAATTTACAGGCGCCGCCTGTCTATGATAGAAAAGTTACGAACCTTTTTTTTTCCATAATTATTTTTTCCATAATTATTTTTTTTCCATAATTCTGTCGGTGACTGTATGTCCATCGATTCGCAATTTGAATGCATTTTAAGGGGGAATATTGAATTATAGAAAATATGTGTTTAAAGATCTGGTATATGCCCCTAAGTCTTCCATTGATATACATAATATTATGTGATGTTCGCAATTTGAATGCATTTTAAGGGGGAATATTGAATTATAGAAAATATGTGTCTAAAGATCTGGTATATGCCCCTAAGTCTTCCATTGATATACAATTGCACCACCAAAACTCATTGTTGTACGTACATACATATGCGGGATGTATCCTTTTGCCAAGCCACCAATTGGGTTGATACTACATACTTGCATTTGCATACATATTTCCATAACCCCCCAAAAAAAGGGGTTTGAATTGTGGATCCATGACATGTCCAACAGGTGGAGCCCCAAACATTAATTATGGAAAAATAATTATGGAAAAAATAATTATGGAAAAACCGGTCAATCTGCCCTAGCCCCCTGATTTTACAGGAAAAAACAATTATGGAAATAATGGCCACCTCCAAGAATTATGGAAAAAAAAAAGGTTCGGATCACTTCCGGGATATTTTGAACCCTTATGGGGAAAAATCCAATTATGGAAAAATCGGACGCAGGCGCCGCCTGTCTAAGTTGAACGTTTTTTTTCCATAATTCTGTCGGTGACCATACAAGGTGTTGACTTCACCTTTGTTTGCTCTTGCACCTCCAAAACTCGGCGTTTTTCGAAGGGCTCTGTTTATTCTGGGACATGTCGCCCACTTGTAATCCGTGCCGGTGATGCCGCAAAACATGTTCATCTTTTGCGTTAAGCGAGGCGAACCAATTAGCCCTTTTATCAGAACTAGAGGATCTTCTAACCATAACAGGTATATCACCATCGTTTATCCCCAAGAAATGTGGCAGCCATTGGTCACAAGTCCAGATTCTGCAATTTTGACTGCCGGACCCACGCGGCTTAGTTCCAGCGCAGCTGGCGCTATTTGCAAATTTTTCTCGCAATCTGCATGTGTCGTTGGGTCGCATAGATCGATCCATAGAACGTCGTGGGTTGAGATCGTGGCAGATATTGTTTTCCAGTTTGGATACTTTCCGGGTTTCATAAACCAATCCATGACTTTGAAAGTGCTAGTCCAAAGGTTCAAGCGAGCTGCCATGCGACTGTTCCAAACCCACCAGCTGTCATCAATGACCTGAGATCTACAGATTTGCTGAGTTTTGGTTTTTGCCACGTAGCATCCCTGCACATTTCTCGTTCCTTCCAATTTCCGAATCATATCTTCGCTTTCTTGATGGGGTGTGCCTCCAAATAGCTGCAAAAAAATCCGCTCAATTTTGTGCCACCATTACATGAGTTCATTTGATTGATTGATTGATTGATTGATGCTTGCATTCAAATTAAATGGCATTCGCCTGCCCTGTATTCGCCCAGTTTCTTAGCTTTGAGGTGGTTGCGTTGTTGGAGAAAAATGTAGGTTTGCTAAGATGATTTTGCGTGACAGGTGCAGCACTTCGTATGGCCTGGCATTAATTTTTGGTGGCAGTAGAGACATAGATCGGAAAAATCGCAAAACGCATTGGTACGAGGCCGTCAGCCCTGCACTCAAGTTTCCATTTTTGAAGGAAATCTCGCAGAATTGCTTCGTTTTTGCTGTTGTCAACTTCGAAAATTGGGGAAGTCTCGCAGAAGTGCTTCGTTTTTGACGTTGCCACGTTCAAAACTTGAGGAAGTCTCGTAGAATTGCTTTGTTTTTGACGTTGCCACGTTCAAACCTTGAGGAAGCCTCGCAGAATAACTTCGTTTTCAAGCTTGCAGATAGAGAGAGAGAGAGATAGATAAGATAAGTAAGGTAAGGTAAGGTAAGATAGATAGACAGATAGATAGATGGATGGATGGATAGATAACTACAACTAGAAGTAGAACTGCAACGGCAACAGCAACTACACTACACTACCACTACAACTACACATGCAAAAATACCAAGCTACAGTACACCAATTACACTACACACGCTACAGTACACTACACTAATTACACTAATTACACTACACTACACTAACTACACTAACTACACTAACTACACTACAGCTATAACTAGAACTACAGCTACTATTACTGCTACAGCTACAGCTACAAGTAACTATTCTAGTTACATTACACTACACTACACTAGGCTACAACTACAACTACAACTACATCTACATTACACAACAATACGCTACACTAAGTATACTACACTACAACCACAACTGCAACTACAACGACAACTACAACTACACTACATTACACTACACTGCGCTAATTACACTAAACTACACTACGCTACACTACACTAACTAAAACTACAACTACAACTACACTACTTTACACTACACTACACTAGACTACACTACAGTACACAACACTACAGCACACCACACTACATTACATTACACCGCACTCGTTCCACCACACCGCACCACAACTACAACTACAACTTCAACTACACTACGCTAATTACACTACACTACAGCTACAACTCCACTACACTACAACTACAGCTACAGCTGCGCTACACCACACTACATCCAGCACTTGTGGGTGAGGTGACCACTGCAACCATTGCAGCCACTCCAAGTAACTCCAATCACCTTTCGGTCCATCAGTGGATTTGCTCTGCCACCCTTGCATCACGACAACTCACTTCTCCGATAGTGTCCTATCTTTGAAACTTCCGCCGCCGCCTTGTGCGGCACTATGGTAAACGTTAACATTATTGTTGTTATTTTTTATTCATATACCAATTACGTATAGGTATATATATATAAATCCCCCTCTCTCTCTCTCTATTTCAACATAAATATGGATAATATGGATGGGATCATCCAACATTGGGCCATGGGTCGCCAAGGCTGTCGCCTACTTGGGTAAGGCGAGTTGATGGCAGTGGCAGTGGATTTAGAGCCAGCCATAGGTAGCCATAGGTTATAAACAGAATGGTAAAAACCATAATGGCAGCTCTAACATGGAAAATCCAGGTTTATCTATTTTTTTGGGAGCATTTGCGCGGCCCATTTTGCGGTTGACATCATTGTTTTTGGTGGTGAAATAGTGGTTACCCACCCCAACGTAGGTGATTTTTCAGAGGAGAAAAACAAGTGTATGATGAACTCTGAAGTCTGACCCTCGGCTACAAAAAATCAGCAAAAATGAGGTGGTCTACAAGAAGTCCATCATTTGGTGGCTCCAAGGTCCATAGCTATCCATAGCTATCCAAAGCTATCCATAGCTATCCATAGCTATCCATAGATCCCGTGGGGTTGCTGTAGGGTTGCAGCTGAAGGAGGTGGCCCATGTCCGCAGGACGTGCAGGATGAGGAACCATGGCAGCAACTTCTGAGTTTGCCCAGCAAGACCCTTCCAGTGGGATTACCCAGCCACGGGGCCGTGGGGCTCATCCCCAGGGGCCCTGGATCCAAGACATTTAGGACTTTCTGGGTGGTAGAATCTGGTAGAACAAATATGAGGGTAAGGGATTGTGGCAGATTGCGATCTTTTCATTTTTTTATTTGCCAGACCATAACTTGACGACTTTGAGACTTCAAAGCTGTACCTCTGCAGCTTTGACAAAGAGGCGAAACAAAACACTGTGCTGGCACCAGGGGGAAATGTACTGATTCCAAATGAAGACGAGATCATTCCAAATGGGTTCCAGTCATTCCTATATGGACTTTGGATGATTCAAAACGATTCCAAATGAAACCACAACTTCCACAACTTCGCTGTCATTTTATGACCGCTGAGGTGCCAGTGCCACCCACCTACGTGGGGATGACAGGCAATGTGGTTCACCTGGCGAGAAGCAACCAAGTTAAGATGAAAAGTGGAATCCGATTCAGAAATAGTGGTAAATTAAACTTTTGTCTATTTTGATTTGTACATTCTGAACATGCACACTTAAATGAGTGGATTGAAACATGGGGATCAACCTGAATATTTTCTTTTGAATATGCCGATGGGGTACGATGGGACTGGGATCAAACATTTTGAGCCAGAGTTCCGGGCTGGATCAGGGGAAACAGAAGGCTACCAGGGTGATTTCTGACCTGGTTTTGGTGGTTCGTATCTTCTGGTTCTTGGCACATGATGCTGCAGGCTACTCTGGGACGAAGAGTGGCATGGAGGCTGGGACCCCAGGTGATTTTTTCGTGTGACTTGGCTGGGATGTGTCACTTGTGGGATTTCTAGGCTTTGACACAAGGGTAAATTTGGTAAACGTCCTCATTTTTTGACATCACCCAACTATTGGGAATGTCAAGAATATATAATCTCCAAATACTTTTTTTTTTCAGGTGATGTTCAAAATCCACCCAACAAGGGACACTTCGGCAACCCCGGCAGGTGAACCTCAACTTCTTCTCCACCGTAAACCGAGACCCACATGTGGTCGGGGAGGCAACAGATCAGATGGTCTCTATGGGATGGTCATCATGGCACATGATCTTGGTTGGTTTATTTTTTTTCACTGGCACACTATCACCATAAGGCCTGTTTGTTTTTTGGTTGGGCCCTGACTCAAAAACTGTCAAAGAAGTTGTGTTTCAAATTTCTTAATGCTTTCTTAAGGTGTCCGCCTTGGTGTTGGATGGTGTGTCCGCCTTCACGACGGTCTTGTCTCCCATTGTACCCCTTCTTCTTTGCCTTTGTTGGATGGTGTGTCCGCCTTCCCGAGGGTCTTGTCTCCCATTGTACCCCTTCTTCTTTGCCTTTGTTGGATGGTGTGTCCGCCTTCCCAAGGGTCTTGTCTCCCATTGTACCCCTTCTTCTTTGCCTTTGTTGGATGGTGTGTCCGCCTTCCCGAGGGTCTTGTCTCCCATTGTACCCCTTCCTTTTTGCCTTTGTTGGATGGTGTGTCCGCCTTCCCGAGGGTCTTGTCTCCCATTGTACCCCTTCTTCTTTGCCTTTGTTGGATGTTGTGTCCGCCTTCCCGAGGCTCTTGTCTCCCATTGTACCCGTTCTTCTTTGCCTTTGTTGGATGGTGTGTCCGCCTTCCCGAGGGTCTTGTCTCCCCTTGTCTCCCATTATACCCCTTCTTGATTCCTTTTGTTGGATTCCGTGTCCGCCTTCCTGAGAGTTTTGTCTCCCATGGCACCCCTTCTTCTTCTTTGCCTTTGTTGGATGGTGTGTCCGCCTTCCCGAGGGTCTTGGCCCCTGTCTCCCACTGTCTCCCATTGTACCCCTTCTTGTTTCCCTGTGTTGGATGGTGTGTCCGCCTTCCCGACGGTCTTGTTTCCCATTGTACCCCTTCTTCTTTGCCTTTGTTGGATGGTGTGTCCGCCTTTCCAATGTCTTATTTCCCCTTCCCTTCCATTGTCTCCCCACATGTGTGCCTGTGTTGGATGGTGTGTCCGCCTTCCCGAGGGTCTTGGCCCCTGTCTCCCATTGCACCCCTTCTTTGCCTTTGTTGGATGGCATGTCCGCCTTCCCGAGGGTCTTGTCTCCCATTGTACCGCTTCTTCTTTGCCTTTGTTGGATGGTGTATCTGCCTTCCCGAGTGTCTTGTCTCCCCTTGTCTCCCATTGTACCCCTTCTTGTTGCCCTTTGTTGGATGGTGTGTCTGCCTTCCCGAGGGTCTTGTCTCCCATTGTACCCCTTCTTCTTTGCCTTTGTTGGATGTTGTGTCCGCCTTCCCGAGGGTCTTGTCTCCCATTGTACCCCTTCTTCTTTGCCTTTGTTGGATGTTGTGTCCGCCTTCCCGAGGCTCTTGTCTCCCATTGTACCCGTTCTTCTTTGCCTTTGTTGGATGGTGTGTCCGCCTTCCCGAGGGTCTTGTCTCCCCTTGTCTCCCATTGTACCGCTTCTTGCTTCCCTTTGTTGGATGGTGTGTTCGCCTTCCCGAGGGTCTTGGCCCCTGTCTCCCATTGTCCCCCATTGTGCTCCTTCTTGTTGCCCTTTGTTGGATGGTGTGGACGCTTTCCCGAGGGTCTTGTCTCCTGCGTCCCTTTGTTTGATGGTGTGTCTGCCTTCCCGAGGGTCTTGTCTCCCCTTGTCTCCCATTATACCCCTTCTTGATTCCCTTTGTTGGATGGTGTGTCCGCCTTCCTGAGAGTTTTGTCTCCCATTGCACCCCTTCTTCTTCTTCTTCTTCTTCTTCTTCTTTGCTTTTGTTGGATGGTGCGTCCGCCTTCCCGAGGTCTTGTCTCCCCCGTGTCTCCCATTGTCTCCCTTCTTGTTTGCCTGCGTAGGATGGTGTACCCGTCTTCCCGAAGCCTTGCCTCCCTTTTCTCCCAGCTTGTCTCCCAGCTTGTCTCCCAGCTTGTCTCTCTTCTTGTTTCCCTTTGTAGCGGGTGGTCTTATTTTGCCTTTTCCCCCAAACAGTGTACTGTTAGGGGTTCTTAATGCTTTCTCATGTGTTTGACCTTGTTACTCGAAACACTTCTTGAATCTACCTACTGTTTGGGGTCTACGGTGGTGTATTTTTTTTTTTCACTAGAAAGCCTTCACCAGAGGGTCTGTTTGTTTTTTGGTTGGGCCCTGACTCAAAAACTGTCAAAGAAGTTGTGTTTCAAGTTTCAAACATCGTCAATCCTATCTGCAATACCAAACATCTTCCCACGAGATCTGCCAGTTATATTCCCATGATTGGATCTGGGTGCTTTCATTTGGTGGTCATATCTCCGGTTTGAAGGGGAAAACACACACCAGAAAAAATCCAAGACACATCTTTTTTGAACCGCACATCTCTGGGGGTTTGCCATTTCATTTGGATTTGTCTCAACATTGTTTTTCTTGTTTTGTAGGGAACACGTTTTTTTTCCTCCTAAAACATGAGCTGAGATTTTAGTGTTTCTCCCATACTCTTCAGGTTCCAAATCCATCATATCAAGCTTTGCCTATTATCCCCATTTATTCCACTATCCCCATCATATCAAAACATATATATATATTATTATTATTACTATTATTGTTGTTATTGTTATTATTATCATTATTATATATTTCATTATTATCATTATCATCATTATTACTTTTAATTAGTACTTTTAATTATCAATATTAATATTTATGTTTATTATTGTTATTGTTATTATTATCAATTTGTATTCTTCTTCTTCTTCTTATTAATTATTATGGTTATTATTATATCCCATTTATCCTACACACCCCACTTATCCCAAATCAATGTCATATCATATGACGCTTTGGTTATTATAGACCATCAAGATCCATAAAGATCCATAAAGGGCTTGCTGTTTACCTCAATGTCGGAGGATGGCTTCAGCATTGCCAAGTCGAAGGAGTGGAAGGAGGTATTTCAGGGGGATTTTTCCGCATCAAACATAGGGGAACTCATGGAAATTCAGCAAACTTATGGAGTTAACGAATAACAATTAGAAGCTTTATGTGGGATGTAATGGGGATATAACGTGGAGATAATAATAATAACTTAATAATAATAATATTATACATATATATAAATTAACACTGTGATGTGGGATTGACCCCCAAAAGAAGGGCACACATTTTTTTAATGGGCAAGCTATGATGGTGTTTACCAATGGAATCTTTTGGGCATGGGGGAAGTTGTTGGGAGTCTTTAGGACTTTGTGACAGATGGGATTTGATGCTTGGTCATGGTTCATTGGTTTCCTGTACTTTTGAGGTCCATAGATTCTTGCCTTCCGCCTGACAGGGCTTCGTACTCAAATAGAAAAATGTGTTTTGATATGGTTCGGCTTCTACTGTGATGGCAAAATGCAGCTTGATTTGCCCTCACTGGTTTCGCATTTTTTTGCAGGGTTCAGGCCACAAAGTTTTACGCCTTGAGGGCGCAACGCACTACAGAGTGACATGCTTGGGAAGTTCAGCAAAACCTGAGTGGGCGACTATCTCTGGTAGCCGCCCAGCACTCTCCTTGTTTGGGGTAAATTCTCAGAGTCAAATCATCCCATGGTGAGTCAAATCCCAAGTGCTCCTTGCTGAATTTTTCCACCCCCTATCTCTTAACTGTCCTTCTCAGTTCACAACTGAATTCCTACCATTTTTGATGATGGCTAAGTGATACATCTTCAAGATTCTTTGCATTGTTGTTGAGAATCTTTATGTTTCTTGCTTCACTCAGATCATCATTCCTCATAAATCCTTAGAATGCCCGAAGATTTTTCGTTGGTTTTTCACGAATCATTAGATTGGTTGAAGGGTTTTCATTTACAGCTTTTCCATGCTTTTCCAGGTTTTCCGCCTATATTTCATGGGAAAGTGCCCCCAGTGGTGGGCATCTCCTGATAGGCCTTGGCGCAAGAGGCAAGGTATGTGGACCGCGCCACGCAGAAGGAGGCCATTGGATCCTGGGAAAATGGATGGATCAATGGCCTAACCAATGATGTTCCATTATGGAACAATGGATATACCATCTGGTTGTACTGAAAACAATGGATTTACCCAACCTAATGAATAATGTTCCATTATCTGGGTAAATTTGATCACGACCTCACTGCGACCGA
>CAMXCT020001288.1:95000-137401 GCA_947184155.2 Cladocopium goreaui
GTTATGAAAAATTGGGACTTGAAATATAAGAAAACTCGATGGATACTAACTGGCACACGGCATTTTCTTTTCAATTTTGGAGAAAATGAAACGGGATTGTGATTGTTGACTTGGCCAGAGATGGTTTGTGGCGTCGAATAGATGGAGGCTTTTCGTAGGAACAAGAGTGGCATGCAACCATTTGCATGTGAATTATAAACACAAATTCCAAAAAAATGAAAATTATGATGCATCTTTGGCTTTCCAGCTAGTTTCCACCAGCTCTTCGTTCAAGATTTGGGCCGAAAGTCCATTAATTAGTTTGGGGAGAAAAGATTGGGATGTTCTCTAGATATATACTCGTATATACTCATATATATATAATTATATAATTATATCACGATTGGCAGAGATTTTGCGCTGTAGCGCTCAGGCCAATCTAGAATTCAAGACATCGTGCCGCACCGGAAAGGATCAGTGAGCATGTGTTAAAAAAAAATAAAAAATATAATTATATATATATATATAATATAATAGACATGTCAGATGGTGTGAACCTAACATGACCAGACTGGAGGATGGGCGATGGGCCGATGGGCTGCATCTGAGGTGTAGAAAGCCTGAGTGCCCAAGCGGGGACCTACTTGGCTGCTACGCAGGCTCGCAGGGCATGAAGTCAGCCAGTTGGCCGATCTCCAACGGGGTGCAAAACGATTTGACCTTCAGCGGGCCAGTGGGCATGAACTGTTCATATCGCCGGGAAGAGATCTGGCTGCCGGCGAGTCACATGGGATGGATAGGTGCGTTTTGGAGTTGGGCCAAAACGCCCCTCTCTCAACAGAGAGATGGATATATATATATAGACATAAATTAATACAGTGCATTTTTTTAAATCATGATTATTATCATCAAATTCCTTTGTGCTCTATTATCATTGTCATATTCATTATTTTCATGATCACTGTTATTGTCATCATAGTCATAGTCACAAATAATAGTAATCATCATCATAATCGTTATGGTTACTAGTATTACTATTGCTATTATCTTTATCATCATTATCATTATCATTATCATTCCCATTACTATCATCATTATTGTATCTATATCTACATCTACATCTACATCTCTGATATCTGATATCTGATATCTAATATCCATCTCCATCTACATCTACATCTATCACTCTCTCTCTCTCTCTATCTCTCAATGTCTCTATCTCTCTATCTCTCTATCCCTCAATCTCTCTATCTACCTACCTACCTACCTAGCTAGCTAGCTAGCTAGCTAGCTATCTATCTATCTATCTATCTATTTTCATGATCACTGTTATTGTCATCATAGTCATAGTCGTAAATAATAGTAATCATCATCAGCGTTATTGTTATTAGCATTACTACTACTATTATCTTTATGATCATTATCACTATCATTATTATTATTATCATTCCCGTTACTATCATCATTATTGTATCTATATCTACATCTACATCTACATATATAATATCTGATATCTGATATCTGATATCTAATATCCATCTACATCTTCATCTACATCTATCACTCTCTCTCTCTCTATCTCTCTATCTCTCTATCTCTCTACCTCTCTATCTATCTATCTCTCTATCTCTCTATCTCTCTATCTCTCTATCTCTCTATCTCTCTATCTCTCTATCTCTCTATCCCTCTATCTCTCTATCTATCTTTCTATCTACCTACCTATCTATCTATCTATCAATCTATCTATTCATTTTCATTATCATTGTTATTGTCATCATAGTCATAGTCATAAATAAGAGTAATCATCATCACTATTATTGTTATTAGTATTACTACTACTATTATCTTTATCATCATTATTATTATTATAATTATTATTCCTGTTACTAGCATCATTATTGTATCTATATCTATATCTACATCTGCATTTACATATCTGATATCTGATATCTGATATCCATCTATATCTATATCTACATCTACATCTCTCTCTCTCTCTATCTCTCTATCTATCCATATATCCATCTATCTATCTACCTATCTACCTATCTACCTATCTACCTACCTACCTACCTACCTATCTATCGATCCATCCATCCATCCATCCATCTAATATGAATATTAGTATCTAACATCTCACATCTATCTATCTATATAATATCTAAGATCTAATATATCTATATCTACATGCCCGAAACCACGACATTTCTGAGCCATGCCGCCCAGCGACTCGGCCACGCCACCGGTGGTGCTGATACAGGAGGAGATCGATGAATGGTGCCCTGCCAGGGGATTTGAACAGGCAACAACTCATCAACTCCCCATCAACAAGTGGGATTTTAGCTATGAAAAAAGAAAAGTGGGAGTTTCTTTTAAATTTGAAGAAAACTATGAAAAACCAGCAACAAGTGGGATTTTAGCTATGAGACCATGGGGATTTGGCTGATTTCATAGGGGATTGAACTTTCGACAACTAGGAATTTGAACAAAACTAAGGATTTTAACCAACAAAAAGTGGTGAGTCTACTGATTTTAACCATGAACAAAGGGCAGTTGATGATTTGAACGATGAAAGCCATGGATTAGGGATTTTAGGCAACACCAAATTGGGCAGATATTTGTAGCATTTTTTGGCACCATTGGGGATTACAAGTAGGGATTTACCTATGAAAATTGGGGAGCTCATGGGGATTTCACTATCAAGAACTAGGGATTTGAACAAAACTGTCAATGCTGGCTGCAAAAATCTGCCATTGATGAGTTTCCCATTCTCAACCGTGCGGATTTTGCCCATTTTTGGCTGGGATTCATTTACCGAGGCACCAAAAACTCAAGTGGCAGAAGGAATTGAATGAGCAGACCGAACATCGCCTTCAGCGTGAGGGCATCTTCTGGCACGATAAGCGGTTGGATGGGCTCAGCGATGATGACAGGCTGGTGGCTGGTCCTTCTGGGAGGTGGAGATTTTTGGGCGGAATCTTCGATTTTTTCAGAAGTGAAGTGGTTATCTGAGTCAAAGCTGGTGCCACATGTTTTTTTTTCCCGAGATTTTTCGGGTACTAGCATCCAATCATGTGGGGCTCAGTTTTGACCCATACTCAAGTGACAACAAGTTCAAGAGATCAGCAAGAGCTAGATATCATTAGATGTAAGAAACTAGTGGCTTGATACAACGATTTGGTAGGGGGGTATGCTATATCTGTAGTAAAATATCCATAGCCACCTTGATCCAGTAACAAAAAGGAAAGACTAGGGGGTTGATACACCGATTGTCCGGACTGCACCCTCGAAACTCACATGAACTCGGAAGAGACCTTTGCTCGGAAGCAGAGATGGCTCTCATGAAACCTTTCGAAACTCACGGCCGGTTAGCCTCTGGTTTAAGATTCAGCTATGGAAACCATGGCCCATTGATGTATAGATATTTATGGCTATCATCTTGATGATATTTATAGATGAGAGCTGCGGCAGGATGTGGGAGATCATCAAAATGAGCTTCCGGCAGGTGGCACAAGTTCTCGCCAGTGCCTGGACACCGGAAACCTAGGGATTTCCATGGATGTCTTAGGATTTCAATGGACCAAGGATAGGGCTTTCGGTCAATTTGCCCACTCATCCAATGAATATTTGAATATTGGGTGAAAAATGTTGCTCCTAGGCTGCGATCTGAGTATTGTGAGCAATGGGAGATTTTTGGTCTTCAGCGGTAAAACAATTGATGTGTCGGAATATCCAATCTTGACCCATACTCCATGAGGAAGTCGGATGCATTCGATGGTGGGAGATGAAGTTTTTTCAAGATGAATCGGAAAGACATGTGGGTCCGAGTTGACACTTCTGGTGGTTGGAAACCATCTTTTTCCTGACTTAAAATTTCGAAAGCTCCCAACCTTTTGCCGTTGGTCACTGGGCAGGTGTTGGGCTGGTTCACTTCTTCGAATACTTCCTGCAGCGTGGGATTTTGGGTGCCAAGCATTTGAGGTTGCTCACTTTGCGCCTTGGATCGGGTCTTGAAACTCCCAGTCCAGCCATAAAGATGATGAATCCCCATGGCAATTTTGGATGTGGATCACCTGGATGCTGCATCCCCAACGGGAACTTTTCGACATCCTTTTTGGACGTCAACCGAAGTGCATCTCCGCATGTGAATTGCTGCAGCATGCTGCACCCAGGAAGTACGTGGAGACTAAGATGCCGGAGATCCGAGATGCAGAGGACCGACGCCTTATCGTGGAGGCTGCGGCCGAGTGCATGCAGGATGAGGACAGGGCGCTTGGCGCCATGGATACGAAGTTTTTGGGTGAGTTGATCAGCAAAATAAGAGAGATTTGCCAACAAAAATTGAAGGAACATCGGTATTTCATGCGAGAAGGAGGGAAGATGATGGGATGTTTTTCGGCAACTTAATATGATGTGCATGGGTTTGTCTGAACATCGGGGATTTTGCACCTTTAGTAGTACGTTTTTTTCGCATCAAAACATCCCTCCATTGAGATGTTGTCATAGGTTTGTGGTCACTTCCTGCTGTCAAACTTTGCTTGAAAAAGGTTTGCGTCTCTCTTTCCTGGTGAAAACCTGGCTTTTCAGTGGGTTTTTACTGAGTTTCCAGTGGGTTTCATGGCTGGAGCTTTGCCTCGAGGAGATGCGTTTCTTTGAAGCCAGATATGGTGACATCGACCGGTCCTCCGGTGTATGGCGAGATGGGAAAGGAGGGCTATTTTTTTTTTTTCGCGGCAGGTTTTGGATTTTTTTTTGGGTTCCTGGTTCTATGCTTCCCTGTTTCTCTGATTTTCTGCTTTTCTGCTTCTCTGCTTTTCTGCTTCTCTGCTTTTCTGCTTCTCTGCTTTTCCTGCCTCTCTGCTTTTCTGCTTTTTGCTTTTCCTGCTTCTTTGCTTTTCTGCTTCTCTGTTTTCCCTGCTTCTCTGCTTTTTTACTTCTGTGCCTTTCTACTTCTACTATTCTACTTTTTCTTTTCTTCAGTCATGTGTTTTTGCTGCTCCACTTCCTGCTGCTTTGCTTCTTTGCTTCCTGTCTTTACCGTCTCTTTGTTTTTCATGTTCTTTTGCTTTATTCTGTTCTGTTTGTATCCTAAATGAAACCCTAGAGAGACCCTAGGTGAAACCCAAAGAAACCCTAAAGAAAACCTGATAAGAAACCCTACATGAAGCCCTAAATGACCCCTAAAGAAACCATAAATGAAACCCTAAAGAAACTTTAAATGACACCCTAAATGACATCCCAAAGAAACCCTAAACAACACTCTGAAAAAAAACTAAATGAAACCTTAACTGACACCTTAGCTGAAACCATACTTGACACCCTAAAGAAACCCTAAATGAAACCCTAAATGAAACCCTAAAGAAACCCTAAATGAAACCCTAAAGGAACCCTAAATGACACCCTAAATGAAACCCTAAAGGAACCCTAAAGGAACCCACTTGAACGTTTAGAAATCGTGAAAAGAAATCCTGATAAGAAACCCTGGAATGAAGCCCTAAAGAAAGCTTAAATGAACTCCTCAATGAAACCCTAAATTGAAGCCCTAAATTGAAACCCTAAAGAAACTCTAAATGAAACCCTAAAGAAACCTTAAATGAGACCCTAAATAAAACCCAAACTGAAACCCTAAATAAACCCTAAATGAAAACCTAAACGAAGCCCTAAAGAAACCCTAAAGAAACCCTAAAGAAACCCTAAATGAAACCCTAAAGAAGCCCTAAAGAAACCCATTTGAACGCTTAGAACTCCTGATAAGAAACCCTGATAAGAGACCCTACATGAAACCGGAAAAAAAACCCTAAATGGAACTCTAAAGAAACCCGAACCCTAAAGAAACCCTAAAGAAACCCTAAATGAAACCCTAAATGAAACCCTAAAGAAACCCTAAATGAAACCCTAAATGAAACCCTAAAGAAACCCTAAATGAAACCCTAAATGAAACCCCAAATGAAGCCCTAAATAAAACCCTAAATGAACCCCCAAATGAAGCCCTAAATAAAACCCTAAATGAAACCCTTAATGAAACCTTAAATGAAACCCTAAATGAAAGCCTAAAGAACCCTCAAGAGACCCACATGAACGTTTGAAGCACCAAAATGTAGCAAATACCATGCAAATGAGAGGTTGAAATGCCAAAATATGACAAATACCATGCACAATGGAAGGCAAATATGGCCAAATGTAGCAAATACCATGCAAAATGCAAAGTGACCATGCCAAAATGTAGCAAATACCATGCAAAATGACAGGTTCTAGTTCCAAGCTGTTGCAAATACAAGGCAAATGGTACCGGGACAGAAAGCCAAAAAAAAATCCAACACCTGAGGCAAAACAAATCCAAAAACTATTCTGCACCCGATGGGAAAATCATCTATAAATAATGGGAGATAAATCATGATCCAATTCTGAAGTCTCTCCGAAGCAATGTCACCACTTGTCTGGGACGCAACCCGTCAAGACCTTTGGGTTCATGATACAATTACAGGATTTACCACAGGATCTCTGATTCTTGGACACTGTCAATGACTGGGTGAGATGACGTTTGAATCAGCAAAATGGATCGAGCTGTTGTGTTGAGTCTAAGGGACACTAGACCGAAAAGCAATGGATTTTGCCGATGAAATAAATCGAGTTTCAAATTGGTTGGTTACCGAGGGCCAGGGAATACCGAGGACCAGTGATGGGTTCCACACGAATGTTGTGTCCGGTGACAATGGGTTCCTACGATATGGTGAACATCTGAATACAAGAGGAGAGCTTGGGGATATTTCATTCTTACTCTTTATGGCATTATGACATCCTGCCGGGGTTTTGATATTCCAGGGACCCGGTTGATGCCAATGTTCCAACATGCGACTTTTCCCTTTAACCTATCTGGAGTACGGTATATGTTCTATGTTTCATATTTTTTGGACCCTACCCTGCTGGAAACCATCGCAGACATCGAAACTCCACCACCCTTCCCGAAAGAAAAGGGGTGGCTGTTCCGTATGTCGGTTTACTGCAGGTTTGGATACTAGTTTCTTTTTGATGTTCATTTCTTCCCTCTATGACTTTCCAACTTTTCACCAAGGGCTTGAACCTGGCTTTCCATTTCCGCAAATTGGAACGGTGACCCTTGAGGTTGATCTTGGACTCACAGCATGCTCGGCGCTTTCTTTCTGAAAAGCTCCTTCATGCGACTGGGATGCGGCTGAGGGTTGGGATGGTTGGGGTATGTTGGGGTTGTGGTGACTTCGACCAACCTGAAATTCAGGGGGTCAGCATCCTCGATGCCCCAGGAACAGTGGATGATTGATCAATACGACCTCACCGCACCATTGCATGCAGAGACGAACAGTTCGGATGACCCAGAGCTGGGGCTGGCACCTTGCGGGGGCTGCGAAGGACTCAATCCTCCCACTCAAATTGCCATTAAACACTTGGGAAAATGATGATCCGAAAATCGCGATTTTTAGCAACCTGTTGCTTGGAGAGATTTATACATATTTATAATATGCTCTAATTAATTAGTGTGGTAAACCCAGTAATAAACCATCCCCAAAATCACAATGACTTCTGGATTGTATAAACCATGCCCAAATCGTAGGTTTATGGCATTGGGTTTCCCACATTGCTGTTATTGTACTTATTACTAGCAATGCTGTGGATGGAAGAAATCTTGCACCACCAAAAGGATGGTTGAAACCCTATAAATGATGGGCTGTTTACCATCGTTCAACCGTTGCAGCCCTTCAGATTCGGCCTTGGCGCCCAGGCTTCTTCACCAAGTGGACCGTGCCGCGGGCAGATTTTGCGTCCTTCGATCAATACGAATCTCATCTCAGTATCGTTGAATGTTGATGAGTACCCCAGGTCAAGGGGTCTCATCTTAGATCTCAGCTGGTCTGTAAAATCCCAATTCGGAAGAATGAAATATCCCGATTCCCGATATCCCAATTTCGTAGCGTGCATCCCGTTCCACCACCTAACCCAGTTTTCCCGGAAACAATGGAGATCAAGCCATGAATCTTCATTGCAATGGTCTTTTTCGAATGTTTATATTAAAGATAGAAAAGTGATGTCCTAGTAACCTTTAGTGACAATTATATATATATATACATTCATATATATATATATAATTATATATATATATACAAACATTTTTTTTGGGGTTGAAATATCTATAACCACCAGGATAATAGAACGCTTGGTAAATCAGATTTCGGAATTCCCAGTTCATGGATTGTGAAAAAGCTCAATACATTGCCATGGAGAGGCATAAATTTTCATGGCCATCGTTTTCCATTGCCTTCGTCTGAAAATAGGGTGCTGCTGCTGTAAATCCCAATGGCTATTCGGCTAATCATCGTTTTCCTTGTTCAAAATTAGAACTTGGAAGCCTCGATTTCCAGACTGACCCAAACTATCAATATGGTAGTCAAAGATGAGGAACATTGACCGTTTGGTTCAATGATTTTCCCATTACAACCTGATAAAGTTTGCAGATTTCCGAGGTAGCCATGTTTGCTGGCACTGAAGGGTACTTTCCCAGTTATAAGTTGGAAGTGGGTTTTTAACACCCCATTAACTATATAAGCATATTTACCATAGTTATACTGGTTGAGTTTGTATTATACCCATGAAACTCAACTATTGCTAGTGAAAAAAAACCATCCCACACACATATCTATCTATCTATCTATCTATCCATTCATCCATCCATCCATCCATCCATCCATCTATCCATCTATCCATCTATCCATGTATCCATCTATCCATCTATCTAACTGACTACCTATCTATCTATCTATCTACCTATCTATCTATCTATCCATCCATCCATCCATCTATCTATCGAACTGACTACCTATCTATCTATCTATCTACCTATCTACCTATTTATCTACCTATCTATCTATCTATCTAGCTAGCTAGCTATCTATCTATCTATCTGTCTATCTATCTATCTATCTATCGATCTATCTATCTATCTATCTATCTCATGATAATAACCCTGATAGCAACAGTAATAGTAATAGTAATAGTAATAATACCAAGAACAGTAACGATAACCAGAACAATAACTAGAACAGTAATGACACTAGCAAAAAAAACTATTAATAACAATAACAATAATATCAATAAAAATAAACATAACAGCAATAACAATAATAACAATAACTACAATAACGACAATACCAACAACACTAATACCAATAATAACAACAATAAAAATAATGATATAACAACAATAACAATAGCAATAAAAATGATACTACTATTATGAATGCAAAAACAATACTACTAATAATACTAATAACAATACTAATAATACTAATACTACTACTAATACTAATAATATTGATAATACGAACACTACTAATAATACTAGTAATACTAACAATACTAATAATACTAATAATACTAACAATACTAATACTAATAATACTAATAATACCAAAAATATAAATAATACTAAAAATACTAATAATACTAACAATATTAAAAATACAAATTCTACTAATACTACTAATAATACTAATTATGCTGATAATACGAACACTTCTAATAATACTAAAAATACTAATAATACTAATAATATCAATAATGCTAATACTACCAATACTACTCCTAATACTAATAATATTAAAAATACTAATAATACTAATAATACTGATAATACGAACACTACTAAGAATGCTAATACTACTGATAATACTAATAATACTAGCAATACTAATAATACTAATATTACTAACAATACTACAAATACTAAGAATACTAATACTACTAAAAATACTAATAATACTACTAATAATAATATTAGTAATACTAATAATACTAATATTACAAATAATACTAATAATACTAACAATACTAAAAATGCTAGTAAAATTAATAATAGTAAACATACTAATAATACTAATAATACTAAAAATATTAATAATACCAATACTCCTAATACTACTAATGCTACTAATACTACTAATACTACTAATAATACTAATAATGATACTACCAATATTAATAATACTAAAACTACTAATAATTCTAATAATATTAATAATACTAATACTACTACTACTACTGCTACTACTACTACTACTAATACTACTAATAATACTGATAATACGAACACGAATAACAATACTAAAAATAGTAATAATATTACTAATATCAATAATGCTAATACTACTAATACTACGAATACTACCAATAATACTAATAATATTAATATCACTAATACTACTAATAATACTAATTCTAATAATATTAATAATACTAATACTATCAATAATGCTAATACTGCTAATACTATTAATAATACTAATAATATTAATATTACTAATACTACTAATAATACTAATACTAATAATATTAATAATACTAAATATATTAATAATACTAATACTATCAATACTACTAATAATACTAATAATATTAATGTTACTAATACTACTAATAATACTAATACTAATAATATTAATAATATTAATACTATCAATAATGCTAATACTGCCAATACTACTAATACTACTAATAATATTAATATTACTAATACTACTAAAAATACTAATACTAATAATATTAATAATGCTAATCCTATCAATAATGCTAATACTGCTAATACTACTAATAATACTAATAATATTAATATTACTAATAGTACTAATAATACTAATACTAATAATATTAATAATACTAATACTATCAATATCAATAATGCTAATACTGCTAATACTACTAATAATACTAATAATATTAATATTACTAATACTACTAATAATACTAATACTAATACTAATACTAATACTATCAATAATGCTAATACTGCTAATACTACTAATAATACTAATAATATTAATATTACTAATACTACTAATAATACTAATACTAATAATATTAATAATACTAAAAATATTAATAATACTAATACTATCAATAATGCTAATACTGCTAATACTACTAATAATACTAATAATATTAATATTACTAATACTACTAATAATACTAATACTAATAATATTAATAATACTAATACTATCAATAATGCTAATACTGCTAATACTACTAATAATACTAATAGTATTAATATTACTAATACTACTAATAATACTAATACTAATAATATTAATAATACTAATACTATCAATAATGCTAATACTGCTAATATTACTAATAATACTAATAATATTAATATTACTAATACTACTAATAATACTAATACTAATAATATTAATAATACTAATACTATCAATAATGCTAATACTGCTAATACTACTAATAATACTAATAATATTAATATTACTAATACTACTAATAATACTAATACTAATAATATTAATAATACTAATACTATCAATAATGCTAATACTGCTAATACTACTAAGAATATTAATAATATTAATATTACTAATAATACTAATAATACTAAAAATACTAATCCCCAGGAGGATTGGGTGGCCGCCAGCAGCTGTGATGGCATGCTGTTTCTCTGGCCCATCATCGAGGGAGATCGCACGCCACCGGTCGTGAGGCTGGGGAGCTGTCAACCATGGCTGGGACAGTTCGCAGGTTTTTCCATGGGAAATTGGATTTATAGGGATTTAATGGGATTTTACAGTGATTCAATGGGATTTTATAGTGATTCAATGGGATATGAATGGGATTTATAGTGATTCAATGGGATATGAATGGGATTTATAGTGATTTAATGGGATTTTATAGTGATTCAATGGGATATGAATGGGATATACCCTCTGGTAAATAAACATAGACCCTGAAAATCACCAATTTCTAATGGAAACTAATCTTCCAACCCCTATCTGCCAGGGTCGAACTGTTAATTTACCAGAGGGTATGGGATATATTGGGTATATCCATTTGGAAGTTCCGTTTGAATCCATCATCCATTTATTGGATTTACCATCTGGTTATTCAACATAGCCATGGAAAATCACCATGCTATTAGTAGGTAAACCATCTATTTCTATGGACCATCTATACCATAGCTATGTTAGTCATAACCAGAGGGTAACTTCCCCAGAAATGGAGGCAAAAATCATGGGACATGTTGATTTATAGATCTATGATTTTCCAGCCATAATTACCGGAGGGTATTTTGCATATATTTGGGAGATGACAGTTGATTTAGATACTATTTTATGGGTTTACCAGGGTGCCAGGGTTTTGTCCCATAGCCATTTAGGACCATTGATGACTTGGAACTTGTACTGGGGATATAATCGAAATCAAGGGGGTTTACATCGCCAGTCCACCACAAATGATTTCATTATTTAAGATTGTTTTGCAACCTGATTTTTTTTTTTCACATTCTTGGATTTTGTCATGGTTTGATTCCTCACTTCCTTTTTGGACAAAACAGCATTGAGGAATACACTCATGTTTGCTGTACCTTGCCGACCGGTCTGCATCCAGTGACACGCAAACCTTGCAAGCTGTGTCTTCACAAATGGAGGTTGAATGGGAAAATAGTCGAACTAAATGGTGAAATTGTCCATTGCCATGTTTGATTACCGGGGGTAAACATCACTCCCCTTTCCCCATTTTCGTTGTGGCGGAGGTGCAAATCGCTTCATTCCGCCCCCTGCGTAGATTTCGTGATGGACTGGTCTCTTGGGCTGAAAGATTGGACTTGGACTGTGTTTATGCTTGGTGAGGGATTAGGGAGATTTATGGAGGACTATGATATCTGATAATGTTTCAATGATGAGAAAACTTTTTTTAAAAGCCGCCCCCCACTTTTTTTGTTGGGATAGCTATTAAAACGTTAGCCATGCTGGCATGATCTTCTTGACACAAGCAAGAGGTCCAGTTAGCGTAGAGTTCGTGTTGGCTTGTGTCTGATTGTGCCGGGAATCATTCAGAATGTTGAAGAGAGGCGGACTTGTCTGAAAACTTAGGGGAACACGTCCACATGTGGCGCTTGTCATTATTTGCCCGGACATGGCCAACATTTACGGGTGAATTCCGCCATTTTCAGACACAGCGAAGTTCTGCTTGGATGGTCCGACAAAGGCGAGTTGTTGATGGTGACTGTAGAGTCACAGGAACAAGACAAGAAACAAGGAAAACAAGTACACGATTCCCCTGATATCATCTAGTAGTATTGTATAGTATTATATATATATTATAATACACACATATTTATATATATATATATATGTATACACACACATATTTATTTATATATATATATTTACATCCTTTATCATAGCCTTCCGATCTTCCAAGGAATCGAATGGAGGCCGTCACCTGTGGCCTTGACAACAAGGCACGGCTGGGTGGAAGTGCAGAGCCTCCAAGTCATGAACAGATTGTATGGTATATCACCAGTTATATAATATACATATGGTACCCCCCCCAAACCTAGCTTTTTTTCCTACTTTTCTGCTATTTTCCGTATTTTTTCGAATACATATATGCATGCACATATGTATATATATATATATAGGTGTAAACAGGTTACGTATGATATAGCTTATCATCCACTTCCTGTGATCCAGATCCAAGTAGTTGAAACGATGGGTAGGAAAAGTGGTGCGCTTCGCCTTGTGGGGCGCCCGCCTGAGGTGAATCTCTACAATTTAAAGGAGCCGGGGATCGCCTGGGAGCCGGGCGCAGGTCCCAACATTTTGAAACGGCAAAGCCATGGAGCCATGGAGCCATAGAATGGGGAGATTGCCGCAGGAGAACGAGGTGGTCTCTACGTTCCGGGATGGGAGGGATGGCAACGACGCCCAAGTCTTTCTGTGCGTAGATCTCTGGGTCCATCGGAGGTTTGGGGGGACGGGGAGATCAACCAACGAAACCTGTGGGAGATCAAATTATCGGGGTCTTGCGGACCATTTTCACCCTTCAATTTGTGGATATGACTCTGACTTGGGTCAGAACGTCAAGGGGGGTCCACCGAAAATGTGATGATTCCGGTGATGAGGAATGGTCGAGTTGGCAAACTCCAGGCATTTGCCATTTCTCCCAGCAAGATTGATTCATATCCCATGATTTTTCCATGTTTTTTTCCCAGTTTTTTGCCATTTTTCCCATTTTTCCCATGGTGAAGTCCCAGCGTTCCCCAAGGACGCCCAGCTGGAGGGTGCTGGCCTTGCAGCGCTGGGCACGAACTTTGGAAAGGTGAAGGTTTTGGATCTGCAGAGGATGCAACTCGTGACGTGCCCTGCTGGGCCTGGGCCATCCTGGGCCATGGGTTGGGGGGTCCATCCAGATTTGGGGAGCTATGAAGAATGTGGATTTTCTCCATCCAGATACGCACAATGGCATGATACACTAGTGGGAGTGTGATGATACACTAGTCACTAATAAATCTTAACGAATTTGGCATAACCCCCCAGTTTTGGACAAATCCATTTGAAGAGTTGTTGGTCCCGATCCTTTTCTGTATTGATCCTCAATAGTATTGCAGGCAGGTTTCCATTTTTTCTACCTATCTTTGAGTTGCTATACATGATAGTCTGATCGTCGATGTTCCTACGAAAGTTGTAAGTTTCCGATTGATTCGATCCCATTTGGATGCGGATGGGACAACGAATCAGTGGATGCTGCAGGTCGCTTCTGGGACATTCAGATCACTGCAGGGTGCCTTGCTTTAACCACGATTTTTTTCGCTGCGAACCACTGAACCACTGGGTTACTCATGTTCCGACATGCCCAACATTTTCCGTGATCGGAACAAGAGGAACAGGAAAAAATGCAACTACAATAACTACATCATCACAACAAGAGAAATCCCAGATCACAAGTTGCAAACGAGAAAAAGACACGGCTGCCCACGAACCACTGGGGTTGCTGCCCGCCCTCACGAACCCCCTTAGGCATTGTCGGTGGACTGGGAACGGCGCTTGCTGGTCTCCTGCTCTTGGGACAGCTATGTGCACCTCTATGTGACGTGGCCGACGTGGCGTTTTTTCAGGGTGGATCATGTTGGGTTTACCCAATAGCAAACCATCCCAATTTCACCGTGGGTATTGGAGGTTTCTGGCATTGATGGGATTCAAGCATCCAATGCCACCAGAGTCACCAGAGCAAGATGCAGGGAGCCGCCATGTTTTGAGGGGATTACCCTCAACCAAACGTGGCAATGTCCCATTTACCTGGCGGATTTCGAATTTCCCTGTTTGATTCCCAGAGGGTTTTTTGGCTGTTGAAGTTGGTGGAAGTTCAACCCGTTTCATTTTTTAAAGCAACTGAGTTTCCAACTCACCGTTAACCTCCAACAACCACATACCCTCAAACAAACTAAGAAATGGAGTGAATACCAGAGGCAAACATGGAGTGAATACCAGAGTCAATCATTCTTAATTTGTGAGTTAATTCTTCAACTAATCCTTCAGGAGACATTTCCAAACAATTTGCCACTTGGAGATTTTTTTCTAATGGAAATGATGAACTTGTATATCTATATTAGTTCAGAGGAATCAATAAATGCTCCCTCGTTTTGCCATTGAAGTTGGTGTAACCGAAACTGCGGAATTTGAAGCACTGGATTTGTACAGCCTTTCTTCAGCGATTGATGAACGAGCCTCTCAGGGTCTCATTTTTTTGAAAGTGAAGAACCTGGCTTTGCTTAAGCTGAAATATTTTGGTTTCCGAATGGGTGTCTTCCACCAATTGGGGAATCTATCTATCGGGAAGATGCCCCTTTTTTAAGCAAATCCCAGTGGGTGAAACAATACCCGAAGAGGCCACCAGTTGCGAAACTTAGGATCTCCGATCTTCCAAGCTGGTCCAGCGCTTCGAAGGACACAATGGCAATTGCCCCTGGGCGTTCCAAGTCATGCCAAATGGCATGCCAAAAGGCATGCTTTGGCCATTAAAACATGGGGAAACTATGGGACAATTCGGTTTTAGACTATGATGGTTTCAAATTTTCAGACAACCCCATCTAAAATGCCTGTAATTAAGGAACTTTTAAATCCGAAGGACATAAATACTTGCACAGTGGTGTATTTGAGATTCATTAGAAGGCGGAGTATATATGCAGTGAAATCGCTCTCCTGCAGCTTAACGCTAGATTTGTGCTAGTGTGGCGCTAGATACTTTTACATAGCCACTCAAGTGAAACATAGTCAGGCTCGATGCTTTCTTTCCCTCTTGCTTTCTTGCGCCTGTTGTTCCCAGTCCTGCTTTCCTTGGGCAACTCCACAGTAGCCTTACTTGGAACTGAAGCTTGGAGCTGAAGTTGTGTCGGAGGACCTGAAGCTTGACCTTGAACGGGAACCATTGCCAGAGATGCCTGTTGTTCAGGCCGAATTGCACAACTTCGCCTCGGTTCTCATCTTGTTGACGGCTTGCTTCGGGACAATCATGTTGTCGACACTTGCAGTCGGCTCAGTTCATCCAGACTATCAGGCGTCGGATGCATGCGTTTCGCTTTGATGACGAAAGTTATTTCAACATTGCGTGTCTGGCGAGCTTGATCCAGTGGACGGCTACGTGCTTGCAATCTTGATGTTTTTTTTTTCCATTTTATCAGGCACAATGAAGGCCTTGTAGCCATTTTGCGTTTCGATCGTCGCGACTATTGATGGTGCAAATAACGTTCGCGTAATTTCAGTGTGTAATGTTTCAAATACCTCTTGTTATCAGTCACGTGCACTGACACTATGTCGACACAGGTTGTGTTTGTAGTGCCTCTGTGATGGTCAAGGGGCCTTGGCGCTTTTGGTGTTGTGGCTTGCTTGAGACTGATATAGTTGCCACCTTGTCAGTACGGATGCCTGTGTTTGGCTTCCTGGCCACCTGTGCCATTTGCTGGGTACCCCCACCTGGGAAGGGGCTTAGCAAAGCGTCGTTGAATTCCGTCAAAAGTTGGGTTGTGCATCAATATTGGGGGATGGTCATTAATCCAATCATAATAGGGATTATTCGCATTAGAAGGATTTCCACTATGGGTGGATGATCACACCCAATATATATATATAATTATATATATATATATTTATTTCATTTCATGATGTACTTATATACCACGAAACTTGACCACACGATGGCGGTTGGTTGGATAAGTTCAACCACAACGGGCGCCACAGAGCGCTTTTGCTAGGAGGACCTATTTCTTCACCGAACCCAACATGAATAGAGAAACCCAGATCCAATAATACCTGACCACAATTTCAAGGGATATTTCATATTTGCGGGGAAGGAATTATTCAGTTCTTTCGTTCCTGAAGGTGCTTGCACGGGAGTTGCTACCCAGTAAGTACACCATTAATCATTCCCAGATTGGATTTGAGGGACTACCCCAATCTTTAGCCATTAAAACAAGCGGGCTCTGTAGGCTGTAGATTCTCCCTCAGAGAGGAGGCAGAACACCCGGCGCGCTTTGGCTATGTTGCTCCCCCTCTCAATCAACTTTCTCCTCTTTCGGACCTCCAGTTTGCGGATGATACTATCCTCATTGCCAACTCAGCGGAACTGTCTAGCAGGATGTTACATGACATGGGTTGCCCGGCAAAATGTGAGCATTTAGCTTTTAATAGTGAACAACGGGTTTATTTTCGATCAGGGGACGATTTATGTCAATGTCAGTGTTGTTGCTGTGGTGGAAGAGACAAGTACCCACAGTGCGTGAAGTCAACTATCGCGGCGTAAAAAAATGAAAATACAAGCGGATCTTTTAAATTCTTTGCTAATAGGATTTCCAAAGCTTCCACCGTTGCCTGGATGCTTGTCCTTTTTTTTCCGTTCGCGATTGGTTTCAACAACGTTTGGTATCTGGGTATACCAAGCAGTAATACAAAGTATATTATAATACTCTACTCCTTGAAATCAGTTGTTCCGAATGCGGCCCAAAACGCCCGCCTCAATGCGGTGCATGTCAAGGTGCTACGGCAAATAGTTGATATTTAGGCATTTTTTTCCATAGAGTAGTTGCCCCTTCAGAAGACCCTTGTTCAAATGAATTTTTACATCAGCTTTCTAACTCTTGTGGTATGGTTGTGTATGCTCCGTCACAACTAGCTGCTGAGCGAAGGCAAAAACTCATGGGCCACTTGCTCAGGCACCCTAACACCCATGAACATACAGTGTGCTTTAACTCAGCCCACTCCTATAGATTGTTGGCCAACTCAGAATTTAGACGAGGGCGCCCGTGACTGTACTGGGCTGAATTAACTCTAACTGAAGCCTACAGGCGTTTGTTTCTTCGTTCAGAGGGTATGCTCCCGGTTTCCGACATATATCCAATTTTTACGCACTCCCCACTGTGCAGGAAATAGAGCAGCATCATGGTCTTTCAGCGCTGAGCTGGGGTCATAATGTTATGTTTTTTAGGCCGTTGCAACAAGCAAATCGTAAGCGCCAGGAATGGCGCTCCATAACTGGAAAACACCTTCCCATGCGTGTTCGGGCTTAGCCCACTACCCATTGGTACCACTGTCCATTGGAACACTACCCATGGAATACTACCCATGGAATACTACCCATGGAATACTACCCATTGGTTAGATAGAACACTGCCACCCAATTTTGTAATTTAGATTTCAACAACAGAAAACATCAATACGCGGTCTCTTTTATCTGTCACTGTTAACTCAATCCAAAGTTCATTTTTTGTCTACTTGTGAAACCTATTTACTCCGTCCTAACTTTTTTCTGGAAGAGGCACTTTTGCCGAGCCTGCCAGGACTGCAGTCGTCACGGTTCTTTCGCTTTGGAAAAAAATCAATTAAATCGTATTCAATTCCTTTAAATGGCATTAAAAATCATTAAATCGCTTAAAATCCATTAAAGCGCATTAGATTCCATCAAGTCCGCCGATTAGATTCCATGATTTCCCATTGAATTCCCATTGAAATCCCATTAACCCCCATTAAACCACCATTTTAAAATCACATCAAAATCACATTCACCTCTCATTTTCCCGATGAAAACCTCCCTTTTCCATTTCCACGGGATTTCCCAGACCTTTCCAGCCCTTTTTCAACGCACGCCGTTTGGGGCCCCGAGGCGTGGCTTTGGAGGTGGACTGGCAGCACATGGTGGCGGCCTCTTCGGCCGCCGAGTATCGCTTCATCCTGTGGGATTTGGAGCGGCTTCGGCGGATGATTTCCATCGAAAATTCACCGGGATGTACCGGGCCATTTTTCTGTGAACGAACTGTACCAAGTCACCATTTCTAAGAGGTAACTCCTGTTACTGATCATCATAGATAACAAATGGTGATCATCATCTTTCAAATGGTGATGTTCACTAACTCACCATTTGTAAATCACCAGTAAAATCACAATTCGTACTGAGTTGGTTCTCGTGATTCGAATGGTTCGAGTGGTGAAAAACACTGGGTGACTTTAATGGATGATATAATGGATGAGAATGGTGCTTCTAGTGGTGATTCGATTTGCAGAAGAAAAATGATGGTACGATGGAGATTCTTGGATGATTACGTGGGGGATCATCCTGGATTATAAATACGATTGATTATAACTATAGTGGTCACTATAGCTATACTCCTTGTAAAATCCATCGCACTTAGTTGTTTTGAAATGGGCGAACTATGGTTGGATGATCTGGAGGATTGGGGGTGATTAGCCTCTAGTAATCAAGCCTAGCAATGGGATATATATATACGTATATAAATAAATATATATATATACATATATATATTGGACATCAAACAGAGATTGGGGGTGATTACCTTCTACCATCTAGTGATTACCCCATATGTGTATATATATATAGAGGATTTTTCCCATTCAAACGTGTATTAGGGGGTGTTCTCATTGCCATGATCATCCTATTTGCCCGTTGAAAAGAAAGTAGGTTTTTACTGGAGGGTAAATATAGAAATGGCTGAACTATGGTTTGGGACTTGCCCATTTTGCGCCATCATTGTTCTGAGGTCAATCTTGGTTGGGCATTTTAAACACATGATCAGGGGGGAAAACAGGTCATACCCACTAAGCAATATTCGAATACTTTTCTTTTGTGGTTCTACATCAGATTGCAAAGAATCCCAGCATGTAAGGAACTTTCCACCCTGGGCTAGTTTCTGTTATTTCGCGGACCAACTCATTTGGTGTTTTTGTCTACCCTCTGGTTATGTCAAAATAGCTATTGAAAATCGCCATTTTTCATGGGAAAATCCACTATTTCAATGACCATTTTCAATAGCTTTTTGTATGTTTACCAGAGGGTAATTTCTGCTGCTTATATCAGGGGTGGGGTCCTCTGGTCTGCCAAGTGAGATCCAATGAGTAGCTGCAAGTTATGCAAGTCATGACGCCAGCACCGAGGGAACGGAAACTCATACAAAGATACGACTCTCCGGGGCACAACGTGAACTGACGCCTGGCTTTGCGGTGGAGTTTTTTTTTGGGGAAGTCTCCTGAAAAATTTTCGCGAAGATGAAATACAAACCCACATGAAACCCTGGTGAAATTTATTGGAATTTATAAAATTGGTGTCCCTAAAATTCTGGTTCACTATCAGGGGCCGAGATGGGCCTGGCATTCAATTCTCCAACATGGCACTAGGCAAATAGCCACATATGAGGACCAAAACAAGACTTGATATATGCGTAGGGGTCTAAGCAATATTTTTCTGGTTTATTTCATGCATTCACAACGATAGGTGCGTCCAAACATTGCCTGAAAAGCCGCTTTCCATACTCAAGACGACCGGCAACTGGTAGACAAACCAGACAGATGAGCCAACACTTGAGTGGTTTTGACAAAACATTTGATGTATATTCCAAGGCCCATGGAGAGTCTCTTAGACATGACTTTTCCACATCCTGCGGATGGTGCCTTAGTTGTGCACGCCAAAACCGACTCGGTTGTACACGCGAAAAACTACTCAGATATGCACGCGGATGATGATGATGATGATGATGATGGTGATGGTGATGGTGATGGTGATGGTGATGGTGATGGTGATGATGATGATGATGATGATGGTGGTGGTGGTGGTGATGGTGATGGTGATGATGATGATGATGATGATGGTGATGGTGATGGTGATGGTGATGATGATGATGATGGTGATGGTGATGGTGATGATGATGATGATGATGATGATGATGATGATGATGATGATGGTGGTGGTGATGATGATGACGATGGTGATGATGGTGATGATGATGATGACGATGACGATAATGATGTGAGGGTAAGTCGAAGGAAGTCCAATAGCGGTTGTGTCCCTATAATGAAGTTGAAGAAAGGTTGTGGCTGGTACCCCACCCCCCAAGGTTGAAGTGTGATGGTAAGTCGAAGGAAGTCGAGTAGCGGTTGTAGTAGCGGTTGTGTCCCTATAATGAAGTTGAAGAAAGGTTGTGGCTGGTAGATCCTACCCTTATCTTCCCTAGCCCCACCCCGGCCCACCCCACCCCCCAAGGTTGAAGTGTGATGGTAAGTCGAAGGAAGTCGAGTAGCGGTTGTAGTAGCGGTTGTGTCCCTATAGTGAAGTTGAAGAAAGGTTGTGGCTGGTAGATCCTACCCTTATCTTCCCTAGCCCCACCCCACCCCCCAAGGTTGAAGTGTGATGGTAAGTCGAAGGAAGTCGAGTAGCGGTTGTAGTAGCGGTTGTGTCCCTATAATGAAGTTTAAGAAAGGTTGTGGCTGGTAGATCCTACCCTTATCTTCCCTAGCCCCACGCCGGCCCACCCCACCCCCCAAGGTTGAAGTGTGATGGTAAGTCGAAGGAAGTCGAGTAGCGGTTGTAGTAGCGGTTGTGTCCCTATAATGAAGTTGAAGAGAGGTTGTGGCTGGTAGATCCTACCCTTATCTTCCCAAGCACCACCCCGGCCCACCCCACCCCCCAAGGTTGAAGTCTGATGGTAAGTCCAAGGAAGTCGGGTAGCGGTTGTAGTAGCGGTTGTGCCTCTATAATGAAGTTGATGAAAGGTTGTGGCTGGTAGATCCTACCCTTATCTTTTCCCACCCCCACCCCACCCCCCCCAGTGATGGTACGTCGAAGGAAGTCGAGAGCGGTTGTAGTAGCTGTCCCTATAATGAAGTTGAAGAAAGGTTGTGGCTGGGAGATCCTACCCTTATCTTCCCTAGTCTCACCCCGGCCCACCCCACCCCCAAGGTTGAAGTGTGATGGTACGTCGAAGGAAGTAGCGGTTGTAGTAGCGGTTGTGTCCCTATAATGAAGTTGAAGAAAGGTTGTGGCTGGGAGATCCTACCCTTATCTTCCCTAGTCTCACCCCGGCCCACCCCACCCCCCAAGGTTGAAGTGTGATGGTAAGTCGAAGGAAGTCGAGTAGCGGTTGTAGTAGCGGTTGTGTCCCTATAATGAAGTTGAAGAAAGGTTGTGGCTGGTAGATCCTACCCTTATCTTCCCTAGCCACCAGCCGCGTCGATGGATGATGTGAAGGCAGCTCTGCAGTCACTATAAGTTGCATTAGTCTGCATTGGTCTGCATTATTCTTTGACACGGGTCATTATTCTCGATGCCCCTATTCTGCCGATATTATTCGATATTTGTGCATTATCTTCCGATATTCGACGTTCTTCTCCACGCCGCTCGGGCCTGCAAGAGTTGACACTAGTCTGCACCAGTCAAGCTGTTTTTCTTTGGTGGTACAAACCCCCTTTTGCAAAGCCACTCAGGGGAGACACAGTGGGAATAAGTAATAACCAAAGTTCCACCTATTGAGACAAAGGGGCGAGGGGTGTTGGGGAGGGACCCTTTTTTTGGTCCCCGTCAGATATAAATATTTGCGGTCCTGGACACTTTGGGTCTGCCGGCTCAGGTATCGGGATATCTCGCGTCTCTGGTCTGCATTCATCCCTGCGCGTGAGGCGTGCTCGGGCATCTTCTGTCTGTTGTATATACTGCATAAAACCCTCAGTACAAACACTCATGCACCGGTGTAAAGTCACTATCCATTTATAGGCTTAATTCTGCCTGTTTTGTGACGCCGGGCCAGGCCCGTCGCCTTCGACGCCACTGCCTCGTTCCCCACGCGTGATCTTTGCCTCGCGTCCAAGCCTCAAAGCTTCCATGTGTCGACTGCAGTGCATCAGCCATGTTGATACCGTCGCATGTTGAACCTTTGCATAGATGTGTGACCTGCCCGCAGCAATTTCCAAGCTTTAAAGCTTTCTGCCTTTCAGCGACTTTCAAGTGCCCTTGCTCCTTTGTCCGCGCCTCAGATCAAAGCTTCCACTTTTGTGCTCCGCTTATGTATTCTTTTCCTGTATATCTATCGCCGGTCCCCCAGGCAATGGCTTGCATTGGCGACGTGACCTTGTTCAAGGGCAGCTGGGCCGACGTTGCGTTGGAGGAGGCGCGTTTCGAATGGTGCACCGGCGTGTGCACCTGAATCGTCGTGTGCCTTGCTGCATGCCAGGTTCCAGTGCCGTTGGAGGCACGGCTGCTTGCTTTCGGGCTTGGAAAGTAGGGCGGCTGCCACATCCCGTCCTGACAGGACTACGTCCTCCAAAATGAGGCACTGCTGGACGAGCTCCAGGAGGCGGTGGAGGCCCCGCGGTTTTGGATGGTTTTGGGATAACATCCCGTCGCGTTAATCCGATTAGTTTGCTTGCCACCTGTCAGGTCCCTTTCGAGGCGACACGCACCTCCTTCACCTTGGGCGGCTCGGCCACGAAGAAGGCAGAGTCGCTGATAGCGTCTTATCTTCAGAACAATTTAAACTGTCCTGGTCTTGGCCGTGCAGGCACCGCGCCGTCGCGGTGGTACCTTCGTGGCAATGGAGCCGGAGAAGAATAAGCGCGCCAGCGCTGCAGCCTCAGTCCGTCTGTCCCAAGGTTGAAGTGTGATGGTAAGTCGAAGGAAGTCGAGTAGCGGTTGTAGTAGCGGTTGTGTCCCTATAATGAAGTTGAAGAAAGGTTGTGGCTGGTAGATCCTACCCTTATCTTCCCTAGCCCCGCCCCGGCCCACCCCACCCCCCAAGGTTGAAGTGTGATGGTAAGTCGAAGGAAGTCGAGTAGCGGTTGTAGTAGCGGTTGTGTCCCTATAATGAAGTTGAAGAAAGGTTGTGCCTGGTAGATCCTACCCTTATCTTCCCTAGCCCCACCCCGGCCCACCCCACCCCCGAAGGTTGAGTGTACAAGGGAGTCAATTTTGTGTGCACATGGGGAATTGATCGGTCAAGACGTAAGGAGCTAGATCAACCCCCCATGGCCTTGGATGATGTGTGTTGGATTGGGATGGTTTCATCGGACAACACATCCACCAAAGATATCAAAAACCATTTCAACCTGGATTGGAAAGGAGGCTTGCAACTACGCCAAAAAGATAGAACAAATAAAATTCGACCAAAAAACAAGTTCTTTGGCGTTTTTTTTGTATCTTTTTGGGTGGTTGCTCTTTAGCGAGCCAACGAAATTGTTTTTTTGTTGAAGGCCTTAGCCTCAACACAGAGGAGGGCACATTGGCCACCGGTGTCTTGGTCAAAATGCAGGAGACCCTTGCAGCCAATTTCATCCCAACGATGGCCATTGATCCTGGAGAAGCATATGTATATGTATATACATATGGGATATATATATATATATACATATATTATGGGATATACATATATATATATATATATGTATATACATGGGATATATATATATATTGTATATATATATATATATTGGATATATATATAGGCTATATAGGTTATATATATATATGTGTTTACATGGGATATATATATATATGGGATATATAAATATGATTGTAAATACATGGTATATATATACACTTATGTATGGGATATATATATATATACACATGGGATATATATATATATGTATGTATGGGATGTGTATATATATATATACACATACATACACGCCGTTCATTGGGAACATTTCAGAGCGCAACTGTTATCCATTGCCAGTCATTGGGTGCTTGCGGAACCCCTTCAACATCCATTGCCAGCCCTCATCGTGTCCATGTCAGGTGGTTTTTGCATTTGCGGATGGCCACGGGTGGTGAGCTAACTATTATTTCACCACAATAACCCAAGTAATTCATTATCCATTAATTTTTGAACTGGGGATATTCCATACATATATATATATAGACAACTGGCTTACACTATTGCCATACGACATATGAAAAATAAAAAGCTGGCTTACAACTGGCTCTAGATTCTACAGACATATATGTGATAAATATATGTGATAAATATATGTGATAAATATATGTGATAAATATATGTGATATATATATATATATCCATATTGGTTCGTTTCTCCCAAACAGGAGCTTCCCTAGGCTCGGACGATGGCTTAGTGAAGCTCTGGAACTTGGCCGCGGACGAAGCCTCGGACTGCGACAGCCGCGACAGCCGCGACAGCTGGCAGAACGCTTGGGAGCCTTGGAGGGGAAGGGGGTTTACTGCATGGGTCATTAAATGTCCCCATTGAACATCACCCAACCATTAGGTATATGGTCTATAATGGCTACTATAAGGTGATGTCCAATATTCCCAAAATGGGACAGTTACCAACCCCTGTACTGGGTTTAGCTGCTCTGGTTCTTGGTTAACTATGGAAGCTATGGAAACCATAGAAATAGATGATTTACCGAAAATGGTGTTTTGTTCGATATGTTAAATTAGCAAAGGGCATTTTTATCAACAATAAATCATTATTGTCATTCTTACCATTTTTGCAAGATGATATGATGTGGTGTGCTTGTGTTTTTTCTTATCGTTTGAGTTATTGCCATGATGTGGTTGACGTGGAACGCTGTGTTCTCTGTCGAGGAACGGTCTATCGATTGCAAGCACCACATGACGTTGGCCATGGATGTGGATTGGTCGCGCAAGAAACTGGTGACTGCCTCCTGGGATTACAACGTGGACATGTGGGATCTGCAGACAGGTTGGGCTTGGGGGCTGAGTTACTGGAGGCGAAACAAATGGGAGATGTTTGAGATGTTTGAACAATTTGCAGGAGATCTAATGGGAAAGTATTGTGATCGTATTTGCCTGAGGAGTCAGGGGGAATCTGAGAAAAATCATGCACTGGAAGCTGTTTTTTAATGGTTTCCTCATTGAAGATGGCCATTCTCGGGTGCCAAGATTGTGGCTGGGAGCACTATCCCATGGACCGTCTCTGATTTTCCACTTTTTTACGCCATTTGACACGAGTGTCAGCCTTTCTTTTTCACCCCCTGATGTGCATATGTACCAGACAAAATCGCCGGTATAGGGGATTCATGCAGTGTTCAGGTGTCAACTCCCCACCAACCATCCAATAACTCCTGGATTTCTACCGCTGAAGGTGATCATTTGCATCACTTCTTCAAGCCCAGAAGGTGCATGACGCAGGTCCGCATGAAGATCCTCGGTGCGGATGGATTTTGGTCGGTTTGGAATGTCCATCTTATGATCAGCTAAGATTAACAGGGAAAAACTGTCTTGGATTAGCCAAGATTAGCCAAGATTAGCAGCAAAAAAAGTTGAACACATTTTTCGCCCCCGTTTTTCGTCGTGAGCTTTCACATGGCGCTCCTAGGAAAGCGTGCGATGCGCCATGAACCGGTCAAGCTTGGCCCTTCCTAGGAGCAGTGAGGTTGGCCAATGTGGCCAAAGGTTGCTACGCCAAAACCTGTTCGACATCGATTCTTTTAAACGTTTTTTCGTTCGTCGGAGATGTTGCTGTGTACAAAGTATCTGTCCATCAAAGGTAATGGACTGTTGGAATGCTCGCTGTAGATGGCTTGCAAAAGTGATGAGCACACATCCCCCCCACAGTCAACAACGTCTTGTGGTAGCAACGGCGGTTAGGGATTCCAATCCCGTATCCTTACTGGTGAGCGGGTATCCCTTTGAAAATTATTGGTTAGTATCGAAACGTACAGACTCCCGAAAAGGCTTCCAAGTAATATTCTGCCGTTCAAACAACAAGCTGGAAGTGAACACGAACACATCATGAAGAACTTTCAAACTATGAACACCCATCAACTGCAGCACAGTGATCTACTTCCACTTCATGTTTTCGCATCAATTTATATCATATTTTCCAGTAAAGCAGCCCCAATGATCGAAAAGTCCTCATTTCCAATCTCCAAGCCAAGTGGCTTTTTTTCGGATGTTCTGCTGCTTTCATCCATCTTTTCAACACGAACCAATATGGCGTTGTCTGAAAATAGGGTACCTTGGTTCATCAATAACGGTTAACCATATTACGTTTCCCATTTTTATGCTATTTTTATTGGGGGTCATCATATGAGTGACCAAAAATTGGGTACCTCTAAATCCATAAGGGTTAACCATATGATGTTTCAGACAGACGGCCAGGCCTGGTCCTCAGAAGACGGGCAGCTGCATGCAGAGGCGGGTGGTTCCCAAGATTTCTTCGGTTGGGGGTTCCTGAAGCAAATCCAAGACTAGGACTAAACATAGCATATATATATATGCAGATATATATATATATATATATGTAAGCATACTACTGTCTAGCTTATATATGTATATATATATAATTATCAAAGGAAGTTGGGAAGCAATACTTCCGCGTTACGGACAAATAGAATTGTGAGACTTGACCTTGATGAAGGGTGGTGTGAGACTTTGCACTACATAACAATACATCACAAAAGAATTGACCTTGATGAAGGGCGGTGTGAGACTTTGCACTACATAACAATACATCACAAAAGAATTGACCTTGATGAAGGGTGGTGTGAGACTTTAAACTACATAACAATACATCACAAAAGACTTGACCTTGATGAAGGGTGGTGTGAGACTTTACACTACATAACAATACATCACAAAAGAATTGACCTGCATGAATGTTGCATGGGGCTTGTGTTGGGGAGGAAGCCGGAGCACGAAACCTTGTATTTTTCCGTGTAAAGTGGCTGCAGCCGGCGATGAAAGGTACCTCCTGTGTGCGGCGGGTGCGGTTTGGATCGTTTCGAGGTCAATCGGTTCCTCCTCTGTGTTCTGCAATGAGTGGTTGTTCCTGTGTGCGTAGTTCTTTGCGTTTCTTGAACCTGTGGTTGCAGATCGCATTGGAATGGCTGCATGATTGTTGTCATGTGGTGTTGCCATGTGTGTAGACAGATGCGGGTTAGCCACCTGATGCTGCAAAATGCATTGTAATGGCTGCATGAATGTTGCATGGGCTTTGTTTTGGGGAGGAAGCCGGAGCACGAAACCTTGTATTTTTCCGTGTAAAGTGGCTGCAGCCGGCGATGAAAGGCACCTCCTGTGTGCGGCGGGTGCGGTTTGGATCGTTTCGAGGTCAATCCGTTCCTCCTCTATGTTCTGCAACGAGTGGTTGTTCCTGTGTGCGTAGTTCTTTGCGTTTCTTGAATCTGTGGTGGTCGCAGATCGCATTGGAATTGCTGCATGATTGTTGTCATGTGGTGTTGCCATGTGCGTAGATGCATGCGGGTTAGCCACGTCATGTTCTGCAACGAGTGGTTGTTCCTGTGTGCGTAACGCTTGAATCGCAGATGTGGAATGGCTGCATGAACGTTGCATGGGCTTTGTTTTGGGGCGGAAGCCGGAGCACGAAACCTTGTATTTTTCCGTGTAAAGTGGTTGCAGCCGGCGATGAAAGGTACCTTGTGTGTGCGGCGGGTGTGACCGGGGTCGTTCCGGACGCGAATGTGTTCCTCCTCTGTGTTCTGCAACGAGTGGTTGTTCCTGTGTGCGTAGTTCTATTCGTGTCTTGAATCCGTGGTCGCAGATCGCAGTGGAATGGCTGCATGATTGTTGCCATCTGGTGTTGCCATGTGTGTAGAGAGATGCGGGGTAGCCACGTGATGCTGCTAAATGCATTGTAATGGCTGCATGAATGTTGCGTGGGGCTTGTTTTGGGGAGGAAGCCGGAGCACGAAACCTTGTATTTTTCCGTGTAAAGTGGTTGCAGCCGGCGATGAAAGGTACCTCGTATGTGCGGGCGGGTGCGGCTGGGGTCGTTTCAGACGCGGATGTGTTCCACCTCTGTGTTCTGCAACGAGTGGCTGTTCCTGTGTGCGTAGTTCTATTCGTGTCTTGAATCTGTGGTTGCAGATCGCAGTGGAATGGTGTTGCCATGTGTGTAGAGAGATGCGGGTTAGCCACCTGATGCTGCAAAATGCATTGTAATGGCTGCATGAATGTTGCGTGGGGCTTGTTTTGGGGAGGAGGCCGGAGCACGAAACCTGGTGTTTTTCCGTGTAAAGTGGTTGCAGCCGGCGATGAAAGGTACCTCGTTTGTGCGGGCGGGTGCGGCTGGGGTCGTTTCAGACGCGGATGTGTTCATCCTCTGTGTTCTGCAACGGGTGGCTGTTCCTGTGTGCGTAGTTCTATTCGTGTCTTGAATATGCGGTTGCAGATCGCAGTGGAATGGCTGCATGATTGTTGTCATCTGGTGTTGCCATGTGCGTAGATCCGTTCAGGTTTTCGACGTGATGCGGCGAAACGCATTGTAATGGCTGCGTCAAGGTTGCTTGGTGCCGCGGCTGCATGCGTAATACTATTGTCTTTTGCAGATAGTATTAGAGTGGCTGCATCAAGGCTGCGACAGTGATTTGTCAGCAGATTGTCTCAATTTTGGTGCTAGCAATTTTCCTTTTAACAGTCCTTTTAAAAAGTGCTTCAAAATCGTCTTTTTTTCGCTTTGGCGTCGAGATCCAATCCGGTTTTGGAGCTGCAATTCCTGTTGTGATTATGGGCAAGAAAGCTTCTCTGTGTAAAAACTGTTTTCTGTAAAAGCTTGCAATGTGTAAAAGATTTTGTGTGTAAAAGCTTGCTGTGTGTAAAAGCTTCTCTGTGTGTAAAAGCGTCTCTGTGTAAAAGTTTCTCTGTGTGTGTAAACGCTTGCCATGTGTAAAAGCACTGTGTGTAAGTGTTCTGTGTGTAAACGCTTGCTGCGTGTGAACGCTTGCTGTGTGTAAAAAAAGCTTCTCTGTGTAAAAGCTTGTTGTGTGTAAAAGCCTCTTTGTGTGTAAAAGCTTCTCTGTTTCAAAAGCTTGCTGTGTGCGTGTAAACGCTTGCCATGTGTAAAAGCACTGTGTGTAAGTGTTCTGTGTGTGAACGCTTGCTGTGTGTGAAAGCTTGCTGTGTGTAAAAGCTTGTTGTGTGTAAAAGCTTCTGTGAGTAAAAGCTTCTCTGTTTAAAAAGCTTGCTGTGTGTAAAAGCTTCTCTGCGAAAGAGCTTGCTGTGTGTAAAAACTTTCTTTGTGCAAGCTTTGTATCACAAAGTAGTACTGGAACGTACTTTGTGCAAGCTTTGTAGTACAAAGTAGCACTGGGAAGTGCTTTGTGCAAGCTTTGTAGTACAAAGTAGTACTGGGAAGTGCTTTGTGCAAGCTTTGTAGTACAAAGTAGTACTGGGAAGTAGTTTGTGCAAGCTTTGTGGTACAAAGTAATACTGGGAAGTAGTTTCTGCAAGCTTTGTAGTGCACAGTAGTACTGGGAAGTAGTTTGTGCAAGCTTTGTAGTACAAAGTAGTACTGGGAAGTGCTTTGTGCAAGCTTTGTAGTACAAAGTAGTACTGGGAAGTGTTTTGTGCAAGCTTTGTAGTACACTCAAGAACTTAGGTGACATATGGGAAGACATGAAATGAGATGATAAGAGCTCAGATGAGATGAGTTGAGATGAAGTGCAAGTGTGAAGTGCGAAGTGCAGGGTGTGAAGAGTGCAAAGTGAAGTGTGAGGAAAGTGTTTGCTTGGCGTTGCGTTGCACCGGGGTCGCGCGCAGGTCATGTTCTTGGACAACAACACTGCAACAGCTTCGCACAAAGCACGCACCTGGCTGGCGCACGGCGCATGCAAGTCCCTCAGTAGTAGTACTGGGAAGTGGTTCATGAAAGCTTAGATGACATATGAGAAGAGATGAGATGAGAAGAGATGAGCTGGGATAAGGTGAGAAGAGCTCAGATGAGGTGAAGTGTGGAGTGTGAAGAGTGCAGTGTGAAGTGTGGGGCGTGAAGGGTGCAGTGTGAAGTGTGAGTGTGGAGTGTGAAGTGTGGAGTGTGAAGAAAGCAGTGAGAAGTGAGAAGTGTGGACTGTGAAATGTGAAGTGTGGAGTGTGAAGTGTGGAGTCTTAAAAGTGCAGTGTGAAGTGAAGTGTGGAGTGCGAAGAGTGCAGTGTGAAGTGTGAAGTGTGGAGTGTGAAGTGTGAAATGTGGAGTGTGAAGAGTGCAGTGAGAAGTGTGAAGAGCGAAGTGGAGCTTCAAATGTGACATGTGAAACAGGACACCACTTTCGCAGAATGCACGCAAGCACGGGCTTGGCTGGCGCACGGCGCATGCAAGCTCTATAGATGAGAACGGTCTTATATATCCCTAAGGCAACTTCCGCCCCGCCTTGTGCGGGTACTACTGGTGTATGTATATATGTACGCATCATACTACTGTCTATGTTTGTAGAAGCTTTTCTTTTTGGCCATGTATACATACTCATAATAGTTTCTCAAAACTTCAAAAGACCATATGTGAAATGGTCAGCTCATGGCTTGCGTTCCCTGGGCAATGGATGACCATACCCCGTATACCATATTCTGATCATGGCGTTTGAATCAGGGGTACACATGTTATATATATATATGTATATAGCAGGCTACATATACTGTCAAACACCATGGTTGATGAGTGATTTGATGGAGATTTAAACATCAAGAATTGATGGAATTGAACAATGATGGTTGGTCTGTAGTTAACAGGAATAAAGTGGGCATAGCTGGATCTTCATCTCACCAAATATGGTATCATTGTTTCCTTACGCATCCGCATGTGGTGAACCCAAATGGTGAACCCCTGTACCCCAGCATTGGTTAAAGGGACAACTTACAGGACAGATACTAAATGTATACTGTTCAAAACTATGGTTTCCTGAAATTCTTCCCTCAGGCCAAAGCAATGATAGTGTCATTTTGAGCTTTATTTGATCCCCAAAATGGTGAAATGTATGGTTTATGGTTGGGCTTTACCATCTTCGATTCATGGGTTTATTGTGCAGGGCAACGAAGGTTAGCTCTGTGGGAAAATCCATGTGGCTACAACTCTTTTGCGCATCACCGCATCGGGGATGCTTTGGAGCTTTTACCACAGCCATCCCATTTTTCCAGCGGTCAGCTTGAGGGTTGAATCCTTGGTGATAGCGGCAGGCGATCAGGACGCACGTGGGCAAGGTCAAGACCTTGCTTACCATGGGCAAGGAGATTGGGCGCATGGGGCATGAAATTAAAGAAAACATATAGCAACCTCATGGCACGAGAGATTTTAGTACAATCCGAGTCCAACATTTCAATTTTTTTTCAGTTACTGTATATAATATATAATTACAAAGAGATGCCTGCAAGTTCGGATTTTGCAAGCTATGTAAAAACTCTTTTGGTGAAGAGTTGGTGAATGGGTGAATATGTTGAAGGGCCAAGACATGTTGACAACGATTGTAGACCGCCAATAAAACCGAAGGACATCTCAACATGTCGTTGATTCTGTCAACATGTTTCGGATGCGGAAGGAAACCGGGGTAAAGCACTATCACATCTCCAACTCATGCAAGACGATATTGACCAAGACGTGGGCCTGATGCATTTCCCCAACAAAATCTGGCCAGCATGTCGATGGGCATACGGTTTGTTCTTGAAACATCCAGAATGTTCCAGGTCTTGATTCTTGGTCTATGTATAATATATATATATATATATACACACACCCGATACGAATCCCAAAAAAAAATATAATTTGTGGTATAACCACACACACATATATATATAATTACTAAGCAGTTACGATCCGTGGTGTAATCCTGAACGTATCACAATTTTTCATTGTTTCGTCAACAGAACTACTACGGAACCCATGGTCTATCTCCATAAGTTACAGAACTAGAACATGTATATCTATATATATATATAAATGATAATGATACCTATTCACCATCAACTATAGTGATACATGATACCTCTGGACCTTTTTTTGGTATCTAAACTATTTTGTGATACCTTTTTGGTAAGACCCCAACGTTCTGACCGCCCAGGAGGTTCACGAGGTGGCACTGGAGCAAGCTTCGAAGGCCGCCCTGAAGCTCAAGGAGTCGTCACAAGGGCGTCGTCGTTTGGGCGTGAATCCAACGAGAGCCCAGGTGGTATCCATAACAGCAAAGGTGGGGAAAGTATGACAGCCAGTGAAGAATATCGTTGGGGATTTTGGGATTTCATATCTTGAAATCATTGGGGATAGTGGGGTATAGATAGTGTTTTGAGCCAACCGTAAAGTGCAATTCCTTAGAATTGATGGGTCATCGGAGACCCAGCGCTTGGATGGGACTTTACTTGTTTGTTTTGCCAGCGTTGGGAACTATGGGCTGGAAAGCTGATAAAGCTGATAAAGAGATCTAGTTATAGACCGGGAAGCTAATGGAACAAGAGGTGCGCTGATTGGGTCAGATTTGGTGCAAACAGTGGCAGGTCCATCTAGGTCCATCTAGGTTTGGTGCAAACAGGGCGAGTGACGGTGGAACCTTGCCAGCCAGCTGCCACCGGAATGTGTCCATTTTGCCGCCAGGACTCCAGCAAACTCTTTTCTTCCGGGGAAGGCAGCAAGCAGAAGGTGGCTGCCCGGCCTTTTGCCAGGACTCTGTGATTCCTTGCCAAGCAGCCAAGCCGCTTGATGTTCATGGGGTCAGAATAGTAGTAATATTACTAAGTAATAATATTGGATATTGCTGCTTACTACTGGGCGGATATTCCTACTAAGCAGTCATCGCCAGCCAGGTCCAATCGGTCGCCCAGAAGGCGCAGACAGTCAAGGAGACGGCCTCGGCCGGTGCGGCGGCCCGGGCTGGTCTGGAGCGTGGTCTGGAAATCCCGTTGTTGAAGTGTGCATTTTCATGGGAACATATGGGAACATGTCATAGAATTCATCTTAAATGGAGATTACTTCACTGGATTTTCCATGGTTGATTACCAGATTAGTAGGTGAAACTGTGATTTTCAAGAATGAATAACATCTATTTTGAATGGGTATGTGTTTCACATTTTTGGTGATGAATATGTTTTTGGTTGAAGTCCTTTAGTGTCAAAATTGTATGTATGCGGAGGGCAGTCAAAATCTGGCTTAGGGCTTTCAAATATTTATGACTACCACATGAATTGGAAGTATGGTTGGGAACCATAAAGATAAATCTGGTTGAAAGTCAAGTATGGTTGATTATGTATATATATATATACGTTAGCTGGATTGGAAAGTACGTAAACGCTATTTTTTAAGATGTTGCCTACGAGGCGCGCGGGTAGCAAACGCGCGGTGCGCAATGGGGTGCGCAAGTGGAATGCGCGTGCGCGCGCGCAGGATTTGAAAAGTGAACGTGCCAACGCGCGGGTGAACGCGCAAATGCGCAAGTGGGGTGCGGGAGTGAACGCGCAAGTACGCGAGCAGAGTGCGCGGATCAACGTGTAGCTGCGTACTTTCACTTTTCCGTTTTTAAGGTCATACAATTTACCAAATATTTATGGCCATACTTTCAAACATGCCAATGGATAAGGCCATATTAATTTAGTTGGCTCCAGGAATGCGTAAACAGGGTTTTTTGAATATTTGGCAACGTACTGCAGGTAGAGGTGCGCGCACAGGGTAGTGCGCTAGTGAGCGCGCAAGTGGTGCAGAGAGCGCAGTATGTACACTTGATCCAAAACGAACAAACATTAAAAAAATATTCAACTTTCATAGTGTGTCGTGGTAAACTGTTCCTTTGCAGTACTTCACATCATCTTGTAGCTTCGTGTTCAAGCATGTTTTATTTAGATCATCGCTTTTCAGACTGTGTCTTGACAATTTTTCTTTTCAGGTGGTATCTTTGCCGGGTAAAGTCTTTTCAGGTCATGTCTTTGCAGGTCGCTGATCTTTTCAGATTCTATGCTTCTATCTTGGCAGATAAAATGCAATGTTTCTTTCATGTAACAAGCTGTATCCAGTTTGATTTCTCGCGTGTCCAACTACATACATACCCTTTTTGGCTTCCAAACCGTACAAACCGTTGCTAGTTCCCAAAGGTTGGTGTGTCAGTACTAACTGCTATCAATAGTCAATAGACCAAGAGGTGGTGGTGGGCACGGGTGGGGCGGCTGGGGTCACCTAAAGTCTTGAAAATTCATATCATTCCAACCCAACAGGTATATACTAGAACGGTGCGAAGCACGTTCCCCTCTTGACGTCATGCAGCCTTACTTTTCTTACCTTGGGAATTGACTTTTCATGAAAAACAGAACTTTTTAAAACATGTGAAGGTACAATCCAGTTGCGTAATCTCTAGGGGAAGGATATGCGCGTACTGTCTCTAAACTTCTGCAAGTCAAGAAGTGTAAACATACATTCATACTTGTGAAAACTTCAGGACTTCATCGAAAAGTTCTCCAGTAAACGAAGTTCAAACACCTGAAAACACAGACCAGCCTCGATTTAAGACATTTTAGAATTCTACAGTTTCTCCAGCTTCGCGAGTTTCAAAAACTTAAAGCCGTGTACCCGCCAAGAATTGTGACGCTTCAGAAATTGTCTCCAGTTTCTGAAGTTCACCAATTTGAAACTTACCCCTTCCCAGAGTTGAGGCACTCCAAAAGCTGAGAGTTTCTCCAACTGAGAGCTTCGCAAACTAGAACAATCCAAAGGGTTGAAAATTCCTCCCTACTGAATGTTGAGGCTGCAGAACTTATTTTTCCAATTTAGGAAATTCAAACAGTGATTTTGTTCCTTCCCGATTGTTGAGACACTTTACAAGTTGAAATCTTCTCCAATGAAGGGCTTCTCCAAAGTTAACAAGTTCGGACGTTTGAAGATGCACACCTGCCCGAAGTTGAGCTACGTTGTGAGTCTCCAAAATCAAAGAAAAACTTCCGAACATGTCACTGTTTATACCTGTTAAAAAGTGAGACTTCAGAAAGATGAGAATTTCTCCAGCTCATTATTTTTGAATACTTGATAACTTATTCCTGCCAAAAGTTGGCCACTTCGTCCGTTTCTCCTATTCAATAAGTTCAACAAATTGAGGATTGATAATTTCTTCCCGAGAAGTTGAAACACTTCCCAACTTGATAGTCTCTCCAAGCTCAAACAGTCGAAAGCAATTGTCTCATGTATTTCACTAGGTTGGATTCTTGATGCAAAGCAAACATCACAATATCTAGGCAATTCAGCGAATGAAGGCATTTCCAAAAAACACATGCAATATGTAGAAAAGCAGACAGTATTAAAACCATGAAACACTCAAGATCACAGAAAAAATCGCACAACTAGAAAACCTCAAAATTCATTCATGTTCATAGACATGTTTATCGACAATGTAATTCCTTAACTTGTTCCAAAAGTGAAACCTCCTGATTTGAAAAAACAATCAGAATTCAAAGCTTGTCCTGTTCACTTCAAGAAAACCAAACATGTAAACTTTTACTATACTTGTCAAAAAAATGCACACTTCAGCATTTGACAGCCTCTCCAACTTAACAAGTTCAAATTCTTGAAAGCATGTACCAGCAAAAAGTTGAGAGTTTCCAAAACCTGACAGCTTCTCCAGCTCAAAGATTTCAACATGTAAAAACTTATACCTGCCAAGTGCTGAGAGTCTGGCACCATCTTAAGCCTAAAAAAACTTTCGAAAACGTATATGCCTGCCAGAAGTTGAAAACTCAGCAAGTGACAGCTTATCCAATCTCAAAAGTTCAAACAATTGAACTTAACTTATCCCAAAGTTCAGACCCGTCAGAGATTAAGATCTTCTCCTAGCGAGAGCTTCTCCCATTCAAGAATCTCAATCACTTGAAGACTGTCACCTGCATAAACTTGAAATGCTTCCGGAACTGAGAGCTTCTCTGATCCCGGTGAGAGTTTGTCCAAATTTAGGGAAGTTAATTTTATGGCTGTCAACATTGCAAAATTGCACGAATGAGGAACTTCTCAACAAACAAGTTCAACATTTTCCAAACCTTTACCTCACAAAAATTGCGGGCCTTCAAGTAGAGAGTATCTCCAATTTGAGAACATCAACAGTTGGTAGAACTCACATTAGCCAAAAAAACAGAAAAGGGTTTCTACATCAAACGCGTCTTGTTGGTAGACACACTCGTGAATTCAACCTATATAGTTTGTTTTTTGTTCGAAACATGGTTGGTGTGTTGTTCCTGCATCATGTCCCAAGCACAAAAAACAATCCCGAGATATCATAGCGTGTTTCGATATGGTGATTTCCAGGACAGTTTCCTACCTAAGCAATTGCGCGCAGGAAATATTCTTTTCGGGAAATGTCCTTTTCCAACCAAACCGTTTTTTCTGTACAATCCTTTGCCGGAGATGAAGATTTAGTATGTATATGAACATATGTTTCCGTGAAAGAAATTAATTTCAGCTAGCTGGAAACTTTTTGCCAGCAACAGCATTTTACGGGTTTCCTTTTTCAGATGCTTTCTTATCTTTTTGTCTGAGTCAGGACTTTTCCTTTCAGAATCATTTTTGTCCAATCCGTTTTTGATTTCTCTTTCAAAACCATTTTCCACAAACTTCCCTTTCAACATCTTCCGTCTCAAGATATACAGTAAGATTGCAAGAACTTTTTCAAAAGCGTCCGTTTGAAGAGCTTCATGATCAGCATCAACATCATCCTAAACAATATTTTCTTTTGTATAAAAGTACAAACATTAATTTAAATGAGTTCTTCGCACAAATCATAAAAGTGGTGAAATTGATGTACAAGAAAGGTTCCCCTAGAAATGGAAAACACCGGATACTCACTCGTTACGAAGAATTCATCAATTGTAACCCAGAAATAACGCACCCAAACATGTAATATTACAATTTTCAGTGGGCGATCTCCCTAGTCATGCTCCGAACCAACTCAAGCTGTGGTTCTGGCTTGACTAGCGAACTGCCCAGCGCAACAGACATGGGGTCAAACAAAAAGGGATGGCGATATGAGGTGGCATGTGTTGAACTGTGAAAGAGTGAATGTGGAACCATATGCGCGCTCACATGCACACCTGCATGCGCACATGTTGGTGCACCTGTACGCTCACCTGTTCACCTGCGCGCTCACCTGTTCACTCACCTGCGCGTTTTCGCTTGCGCGTTTTTAAGGTCATATTTGAGGCCAGAATATGGGCTTAAACATGAACATGTTCAAGCCCATATTCTGGCCTCAAATATGACCTTAAAAACGCGCAAGCGAAAACGCGCAGGTGAGTGAACAGGTGAGCGCGCAGGTGAACAGGTGAGCGTACAGGCTGGCATACAGGTGAACGTGCGAGCAGGCAGGTTGTAAGTACATGCGTTGAGACAAGTGCAGGCAATACCTCATGGTGTTTTGGGACAGTCATATTTGACTGAAACTGCGTGCTTGAACTGAATGAACACTAGGTACATTTACAAAATAAGAGTGAATTACAGCCCTGGGTGTTGGAACTTAACTTTGCATATCGTTTGAAGCCATACGTGTTGAGTTAACATGATTTTTTTCTAAATTCATTAGTTTGTTGTTTCCAAACTGAAAAACATGGTTAAGATCCGTTTTTTATGCGTGTGTTTACTTTTTACGTATATACTCCCCATCATTTTGCAGTTTCGTGTCCATCCATGTTTTGTTCAGATCATCCATGTTTTTTCTTCAGATGGTATCTTTGCCGGGTAAAGTCTTTTCAGGTCATGTCTTTGCAGGTCGCTGATCTTTTCAGATTCTATGCTTCGATCTTGGCAGATAAAATGCAAAGTTTCTTTCATGTAACAAGCTGCATCCAGTTTGATTTCTCACGTGTCCAACTACAGTACCCTTTTTGGCTTCCAAGCCGTACAAAGCATTGCTAGTTCCCAAAGGATGGTGTGTCAGTACTAACTGCTATCAATAGTCAATAGACCAAGAGGTGGTGGTGGGCACGGGTGGGGCGGCTGGGGTCACCTAAAGTCTTGAAAATTCATATCATTCCAACCCAACAGGTATATACTAGAACGGTGCGAAACACGTTCCCCTCTTGATGTCATGCAGCCTTACTTTTCTTACCTTGGGAATTGACTTTTCATGAAAAACAGAACTTTTTAAAACATGTGAAGGTGCAATCCAGTTGCGTAATCTCTAGGGGAAGGATATGCGCGTACTGTCTCTAAACTTCTGCAAGTCAAGAAGTGTAAACATACATTCATACTTGTGAAAACTTCAGGACTTCATCGAAAAGTTCTCCAGTAAACGAAGTTCAAACACCTGAAAACACAGACCAGCCACGATTTAAGACATTTTAGAATTCTACAGTTTCTCCAGTTTCATGAATTTCAAAAACTTAAAGCCTTGTACCCGCCAAGCATTGTGACGCTTCAGAAATTGTCTCCAGTTTCTGAAGGTCACCGATTTGAAACTTACCCTTTCCCAGAGTTGAGGCACTCCAAAAGCTGAGAGTTTCTCCAACTGAGAGCTTCGCAAACTAGAACAATTCAAAGGGTTGAAAATTCCTCCCTACTGAATGTTGAGGCTGCAGAACTTAATTTTTTCCAATTTTGGAAAATGCGTTTTACCTGGCAAAAGATGAGGCAGCCAAGAATTTTACAGCCTTTGCCCGCGAAACATTGTCTGCTTTTGTAATTTGAGAATTTCTCCAGCGTAATGTGTTTGAACAAACATGAGCCCTTATACACGCCACAAATGATGACACTTTAGACAGACATCGACAAATGCTCCAGCTTGTGAAGTTCAACAATTTGAACACTGATACCTCCCAACAAGCGACGGATTTCAAAAATTGAATGTACCTCCAACCTCAAAAGCTTGAAAGTATTTGGCTCTTGTATTTCATTGATATATGTTGCATTGTAGGCAGACCAGTCATCTGAAGGTTTAAGCAATTCAGACAATTTCCAATCAACCCTTTTTCCAGAAAATGAGAAAACACAACAAAATGAAGCAATTGAACACTAATAGAAATAGAACATGTAGAAAATATCATCAACCGCAGTTTGTCAAACATATTTGCTGGCGATGTCAAGCCGGTAGGCATTTCCAAAAGTGATGCCTCCTCCAACTTCCAAAGATTAGAGGTTTGAACATGTATCCTGGCTAGGAAAAGAAATCAATCCAAAATTCAAAGCTTGTCCTTGTCTTGTGCACTTCAAGAAAACCAAACATGCGAACTTATACTTCTCAAAAAATTGCATGCTTCAGCATTTGACAGCACCTCCAACTTAACAAGTTCAAACTCTTGAAAGCATCTACCAGCAAAGAGTTGAAAAAATCCAAAACCTGAAAGCTTCTCCAGCTCAACGATTTCAACATGTAAAAACTTATACCTGCCAAGTGCTGAGAGGCTGGCAGCATCTTCAGCCTAAAAAAAATTCGAAAACGTATATGCCTGCCAGAAGTTGAAAACTCAGCAAGTGACAGCTTATCCAATCTCAAAAGTTCAAAAAAATGAACTTAACTTATATATCCCAAAGTTCAGACCCGTCAGAGATTAAGATCTTCTCCAAGTGAGAGCTTCTCCCATTCAAGAATCTCAAGTGATGAAAACTGTTACCTGCCAAAATTTGTCACAAAGGGGGAAATTCTCAAATGAGCAAGTTCAAGATGTTGCAAACCTTTACCTGCATGCCAAAAATTGCGGGCCTTCAAGTAGAGAGTATCTCCAATTTGAGAACATCAACAGTTGGTAGAACTCACATTAGCCAAAAAAACAGAAAAGGGTTTCTACATCAAACGCGTCTTGTTGGTAGACACACTCGTGAATTCAACCTATATAGTTTGTTTTTTGTTCGAAACATGGTTGGTGTGTTGTTCCTGCATCATGTCCCAAGCACAAAAAACAATCCCGAGATATCATAGCGTGTTTCGATATGGTGATTTCCAGGACAGTTTCCTACCTAAGCAATTGCGCGCAGGAAATATTCTTTTCGGGAAATGTCCTTTTCCAACCAAACCGTTTTTTCTGTACAATCCTTTGCCGGAGATGAAGATTTAGTATGTATATGAACATATGTTTCCGTGAAAGAAATTTCAGCTAGCTGGAAACTTTTTGCCAGCAACAGCATTTTACGGGTTTCCTTTTTCAGATGCTTTCTTATCTTTTTGTCTGAGTCAGGACTTTTCCTTTCAGAATCATTTTTGTCCAATCCGTTTTTGATTTCTTTTCAAGACCATTTTCCACAAACTTCCCTTTCAAGATCTTCCGTCTCAAGATATACAGTAAGATTGCAAGAACTTTTTCAGAAGCATTTCAAGAGCTTCAAGATGAACATCATCCCTTCCCAATACAGTATATCAATGCTTTGTTGTCGAAAACCTTACGTAGAAAATTATGCTTTCCATTCTTTCCTTTTGGGTAACGTAGGAGAAGCTCGTGAAAGCAAGAACATAAGTTCCCACAAGTTCTTCAGCATTGATTTTCCTTGAAGTAGATTATAAAAAGGTCGTAAAGCTAAGCTGATGCAAGAATTCTTGAAGGATTTATGCAGGATTTTTGCCGGTTACACAGATGCCCCTAGCATGTTGTGTCCCAGATATAATTCACAAAATATGCATGTGTTCGGCAAGTCTCTGAAGACCGAGAAGGATTGCACAGTTGTAGAGGCACACCCTTGCCAACCCCGTTGCCCATCAATGGCAGACTTAGCAAAAGCACCAGAGCCAGAGCGTCCTTTCCATCTGTTCACTGCTTGTTCACCCGTTTGCCCACCTGTGCGTTCCACCTGTATGGGTAACCAGCCGCCCCCTCATTCACATGTTCACTCCCACATGTTTATGATTTATATAGTGATTTTTGGAAAAACAGCGCACTCCCGACTTCCGCTAAACCATATCTGGCAAAATATTTGATTCTTAAAATGAACATGTTTTGTTGTCATTCTGAGCCATCCTGTTGTGCAATTGGCTACACATTGGTTTTTCACATTGCGCGTCTTGGCCCCGCACATTGCATCACATTGCGCACCTTGGGCTGCGCACATTGCGCACCTTGGGTCGCGCGCATTGCGCACCTTGACTGCGCAAGTTGCGCGGTCTGCAGCGCATATGTACGTTCACATGTTCGTTTCTGATTTTTAGAGTTTCAGTGATTTTTGCATAATCCTTGTTTACGCACTTTTGGATTCTGATAAGATATACGTATATAATAAATATCCCAATATACATATAGCCAAAAACATATAGGGTTGGTTACATGTATATGTATCCCAAGTATATATATATATAGATATCACACACACACACACTATATATATATATTTTTCTACATACACACATAACCACTCATCCCAAGTATTATATACACTACATATATGTACGTCCAGTCCCTTCAATCACCACTTGCAAACAGCACTTTTGGCTTGCACTTTCAGGTTCCTCCCAGAGCCAATTTCTGTTCTTTCTGATTGCACTCCGACGGCATGTTGTGGCGGATTGGGTGAATATGGTGGATTGGGCGGATTGTGGCAGGGATGATGATGATGCTGATGCTTATGCTGATGCTGATGATGATGACGATGATGACGATGACGGCGACGACATCCCCATGTATCCCCTGATAC